>VZUA01058576.1:0-20654 GCA_013401035.1 Horornis vulcanius
AGAGTCCTGGGGCCTTAGTGTGAGGTTGGTGCCATTGTAGCTTGGTTGGAATGTTGTGGGAGGCTGTGGTGAGTTTGTTTGTGTTGGTGTAAAGATCTTCACCCTTTTGTGCATAATGACAAATTCTTGCTGGAGGGGTTTAATTGGTGGTGAAATTCATCATTTCTCTCATCCTGAATCTCACCTTGCTAAAATGCTACTGACTGGGCAGTTCTTAGTAGGTTTTTTACCTCTTCCTGCAAGTCTTCACCCAGCAGAATCTTCTGACTCCACCCAACACACAGAGCCTTGCTGGCCACAGCAGTTTTTGAGGGAAATCTCCACTTTGGAGATTTTTTTTCTCCACTTTGGAGAATCATCCAACTTTGTTGGATCGAGGCTGAGTGGGACAGGCTTGGAGCAGCCTGGCCTGGTGGGAGGTGTCCCTGCCCACAGCAGGGGTGAAGTGAGATGGGCTTTAAAGTTCCTTCCAACCCAAATGATTCCCAGTTTGTGCAGTGCTGTGGTGCTGCTCCAGAGCCTGTAGGCAGGGGTGTAAGGGCAGCACAGTGTGTCTGAGCTGGGGAGGTTTTATTCCAGCTCAAATCCGTGCCATTCCTGAGGCTGCTCTTCCCAGACTCCTGGGAGGAGAGTGTTGCTTTCCTTGGCAGAGCTTTGCACATCTGTTGGGATCCCCAGGGCCATGGAACATCATTCACAGCCAGCAGGCTCAGATAAAAATCCTGGAAAGCTCCAAAAGCCTTTAGATGGGGTTGGAGGTTTCCTGGCAACATCTGCCTGGGTTTGAAACGCTGCTCAGAACATTTCACCTACAGAACCTTGCACTGTTCCCTGCTCCTCATGCAAGGAGTATCTGTATTTCTGTAGCCATCAATGAATTCTCTCTGGAGCTCCCTCCCTTGAAGGTGATCTGCTCCTCTGCATTACAGATGCTGAAACATTTAATCCACTACAAAGGAACAACCTGTGCCGGGTGCAGTTTTGGTTTTGAGGCACGTTCCAAGCAAGGCTTAATCCAATGCATTGATCCTTGTATTGCTGTGTAAAGATCCAGTTCAATCTTCTCCCTTTGTAAGAAATGGAATTAAAATGCTCTTTAATACGTGGTGACTGTCTGCTCTAAGAGTCTCCTACAATAACATCAGCTCCTGTGGCTTGTGAGAAGATGCATTTCAGATGGAGTCTGATTACTCAGGGGATGTTTGACATGCTGTTAGAAACCTTGGCTTTTCCCCAGCTCTTTTTATTCTGATGGAAGTGACAGCTCCAAGGAGGTGAGATCTGAGTGGGATTCCTACCACAGGGGTGGCTCTGTGAACTATTTAAAGCCCTGTCCACTCGTGGGTTCTTACAGGAAGGTTTCACTTCTGCTTTTGGCTGGTTTTGTGCCACAGTTTGCACCCCCGGACACAAATCCCAGACAAACAGAGTTTTAAAACTGTTAAAACTACTTGCTGTGTCATTTTACAGGACAATCCCATAACTCACTGCCCAGATAAAGCATCTGCTCAGCTAGGAGTTGTTGCAGGGGTAGTTGGGTGAGCATCTCAGTCCCTGTCATACACCTTGATGGTTCTGAGCAGTGTTTAATTTGGAGCAGGATTACTTTAATGAGCAGGAGGAGAGCTGGTCCTGAAGCTGCCTTTGGAAGCAGCTTTCCCTTGTGCTGTTCCAAGTGCAGCTCTAGGTGTAAACAACAAATCAGATGCCACAGGGCTTTCAGCTTGTTTATTATGGCTCTTGGCGGGAATAATGAGAATTGAGCGTTTCCTGCTGGCCTGAGGTGAAATCTTTGGAATGAGGCAAAGCCACTGGAGGAGCTCTGCTGCTGCTGCTGGGTTTTTGAGGTGCTGCTGCCACCTCAGTGAGCAGGAGGCCTGGGAGTGGGAACCTCTCTCATTCCCAGTCTGAAGGGCTTTTCCATCCCGTGCTTTTCCCAGTGTTGTCTTTGGAATTGTGTTACTCCTGTAAATGGCTTCCAATTTTTAGGAGCTGACACCTCCCACCAAGGATGGTTTGTTGGAAAATTGCCAACCAAGTCAGGAGCTGGAAGCAAAGATGGTTTGTTGCTCTCCTGCGTGGGGTTTTTACAGGAGGACAGTGGTGACAAAGAGAAATCATTTTGGTAGCGTGAGTGGAGCTGCTTTTCTGAAATATCCGTGTTTTGGATATGGACTGACAGGTGCTGATGGCAGGACTTAGTTAAACAAAAACCATTGAGGATTTTAATGGTCACTTTGGTTTGCAGCCTCGTGTAAATCTCAAGTACTGGGTTTGGTGGGTTTTTTTTGTTTTTCTTTACGTTTGGTTTTTGTTTCAAGGTTTGTTATGATGGTTCCTGTTCCTCCTGGCCTCTGCTTGCAATGAAATTACTGTAATTACTACTGGCAGGAAAATAATTTCTGCTTCTCTTGGCTATAACAATCTCAAAAAGGATGTGTTTCACTGTGTTTCCTACTGAAATTCTTGGGGTCAGGAAGAAGACAAACTTGTACTTCACTAGGAGTGTAATATTGTAATATTTAGTTCTACTCTAAATGAAATCTTGGAAACCATCCAGGGCTGAGAGGAGAAATCTTGGAGAAGGTTGCCTGACATTTATCTCATCAGTGATACAACTCAGGTATCTAAATGGAATCTGTGCTGTTCCAAGTACTACAGCACAGAAGATATTCTATGTTTTGTGGCTTTTTTTTTTTTTCCTTTCCTTTAAGGTCTACCTTGAAATAAATAATGCAAGATACTGCCAGAAGCCTTTTCACCTTTCTCCTGGTCTCAGCACTGCCAGTATCATTTATTTTGTCTGGGCCAAAAGGAAAAAAAAACTAACCCAGAGCCCAGCACATGCTTCCCGTGTGAGCAGAAACATTAAATATCGATCCCCAATCCTGCCTTTTAAAGAATACTTAAAGAAAATCGAATGCTTCATCTCAGACTACAGGCACTGGGTTCTTTCAGCACTGTGTTCATTCAACCCTGCTCATCAATTACTCATTCCCTGAGCAAAATTGACCAGCTCTGAACAACTCTTTGGAGTTTACTCAAGTGAATCTCGCCCTTGAAAATGCAAATTTGGCAGCTGTGAGATTTCCCAGCTTTCCTGGGAATCCTGTAAATAAAGAAGGGGTGGGGTGGTGTCCCCCCTGTGCCTGTTGGGTGGGCTGGGAGGTGATCAGCTGCAGATCACCCTCCCTCACTGAAAATGCTTCGTGGTGAGAGGGGAAATGTGCTGCAGGGATGGTGGCTGGGGGTGGCTGCTGCCACTTCCCCTGCCAGGGGAACGCTTTGAGCACTCGGGGATGAGTTTGTTATTCCAGCCCAGAGGAAAGGCAGGAAATTAAGACATTAACGAGGCAGTTGTCTCCTGTATTTGAGAACTCGAAAGCACAAGCAATTACTGAACATCTTTCCCAGCTAAGGTGTGTGCTCTGCCAGATGGGATTTGCTGGGAGCTGAGTGGGNCTGTGTTTTCTTCTGGGTTTCTGTTTGGTCATGGAATCTGAGTGTTGTGTTCCCATTTCTCCTTGGAGGTGAAATCCTTTTCAGTGTGAGTGATCTGGAATTAAGTTTCTTTGCTTAAGAAATACTGGGGAAAGAGGAGAGGCGTTGTTCCAAGTTTGGTTGATGAAATTATCTCACCTTAAATCTCCCCCTCTGTTACTTACTGCTCCTTATCCCTCCTTTTTGCACATTCCTGAAATTCAGGAAAGCATGAGGTTTTAAAGATTTTGAGTTATCTTTAATTGCCAGCCTTGGCCCTTTCTGAGTGTCTGATGGGGCTGACTGTTGGACTCCAGACCTATTTGCCTGTGACCTTTTCAGCTAAAGTGTGAAGGGGAGATGAAGACAAAAATTAAAATGTCCAAAATAATCTGCGTCCAGAATAATGTCTGAGCGTTGCTTTCCACTTGCAAGGATGGAAAATAAATCCCTGTGGGTGTTTGAGGAAGATCTTTATTGAGGGTTCAGAGGTTTAATATTTTTAATATTGCAATTATTGACTTCAGCTGTTAACTGGGTTTTAATTTCTATTAGATTTCCTCGAAGCCTAAGTAGTTGTTTCTTTTCTAAGAGTCTTATTAACAGAAAAAGTACAACAAGCCCCAGAGACACTCACTGAAGTATAGAGGGAGGGAATGCTTGAGAAGGTACACAGCTTTTGAATTAGAAATGCTGGAAATAATTAATATTATTTACATTTATAGCTTTTGAATTATAAGTGCTGGAAATAACTGTGCCCTAAGTACTTGTGTATTACTTTACAGGTCTGAAGGTGACAGCTCAAGAAGCCTCAGGTATGTGTACATCATCTTGATGTCTTTGTTCTAAGAAAATACTTTTATTTAAAAGCATTAAATAGAAATGTTTTTATTGTTTTTTAAATGTGGGCATTATTGGTTGTGCTTAGCATGCCATTGGTGTTTGGAGTGAAGGTGGTTGTCCCTTGGATGAGTTAGTGGCTCACTCTATCTGCAGTGTGGTTGGGGGGTGTGAGGAGTTAGTTTGGATCACTACAGGAGGTTTCTGGTTCGTTCCTGGTGCTCCCAATCAAAGTTCTGCTGACAGCCCTGGGGAGCTGTGCCAGCTTTGGGGGGAAGTCCATGGACTCATTCTGGCTTTGTTGGCACCTCCTCTTGTTCCCCTGACAGGGAGAGCCTTCACTGACTCATTATTACAATGCTCACTCTCCACTCGGAAGGTTCAGGTGATGTGCAGGATTTCACGTCATTAGCAGAGACTTTGCTTCCTGCTTACTCACTGGGAGTTTTATACTCAGGGGTGGTTTTTATTCCTACCTCTCTGCCAACGTGGCTGAGTTGAGCTTGTAGAGCTTGTAAGAGTGGTCTCAACAGGACTGAGATGTGAGAATTCCATCCCTGAGTCTGAAAGTGTTCCATATTCATTAGAGCTTTGCCATTAAGCAGATGCCTTGCTTCTCCAGCAGTGTGACTATTGATCTGTGATAATAAGGTTCATGATATTGACTCTGGCTTCTCCATAGTGCCCTGCAGTGTGTTTTGGGCACTGTCAGGACCTTGCATCTTAAGGGATTGTGTTTGTTTGTTGTAAAACCCCAGAGCAAAGGCAGGACCTTCCCTTGCAGGATTAAAATCCAGTTCTTACCCACAGGAGTGCAGGCTATCCCCAAGAACAGGTGAGCTGCAGATCTCAGGAAACCAGAAGTTTGTAGGGAAGGATTAAAGATCCTCTGAAGTGCTTTTATCTCACAGCAGAGTTCAGGATCACTGTGGTGTGCACCCGAGCTCGAGGCCGTGCAGGGCGAGCTGGGAACCTCCCTAATGCACAGGAGCTGAGCTGGATCAAACCCCAGGGCTGCACTGGGCTGCCTGTGGGCATCCCTGCATCCACTCCTCGGGTTTCCAGCTCCCAGCAGGGTTGCAGGGCGCTGGCAAGCTGTGGGAGAATGGGTGCTGGTCAGCTGCTGCAAGCTGAAAGCGATGCCTGTGGGTTTCCAGCGGCGTGGTGATGTGTCAGCCTCAGGGATGCCCCGTTTGTCCCTGAGCCTCCTGTGGGATGTGCCTGCTCCCAAGGAGGAGTGATAACAGTTTTACACCTGGCCAGAGTGTAATAAAGCCAGGTGAAGATTTATCAAGTCTGAGGGTTGGCATGCAGCTTCCCAGAGTGGCTTAATAATAGCGAGACAACTTCACCAGACGTGCTTTGTAAAATTAAAAGTTTTAATCATGATAAAGACAACAAATGTTGTTAAACAGAAGATATACAAGTCAAACACAGTGCAGAGAACACTCTTACACTGCTGAGGCTGTCCAAAAAGCTATTTAGCAGTTCTGTGCTGGTTTTTAAGTACTGAATGTCCAGGTGGGCTTCTTTGCACCCTGCCCAATGAAATTGGCAGCAGGCTTTGAGGAACATTTCCAAGGCCCAGTCAGTGCCCCTGTGCTGGCACTGGGCCAATGCCAATGAAAGAAGAATGGAAAATTCTGGTGCTTTTCTCTGATAGTCAGGGGTAAAACTGAACCTCTTTTCCTTATTTGGAAACGTTTATTTGGGTGTGGAAATGCACTGCAACAGGTGAGTGTGTGTGGCATCCCCGGATGCCTCTGGAGGGAGTGGAGCCCCTCTCTTGCAGAGCATGTTTGGGGGTTTGGGCAGTGCACAGGCACAGCTGGAAGCTGCTGGCTTCATCTCTGCTTTGGTGCTGACTGAAAACCAGGCTGCAGCCCTGGCTCCTGCCAGGCACCTCCGTGCACTGGGGTATTTCACTCAGGGGGTGCTGGGCTGGCAGGGAGGGCTCTGATGGAGCTGCCAGAGCCATTCCCCCTCTGAGGAGGGGTCCCTGGGGCTTGGGACCCCTTTGGGAGCTGGCAGAGCCATGCTCCTGAAATGCTTTTGCAGTGTAAATTCTCTATCCTCTCTCTTAAACCGCATTTTCCCTGAGGTGAAGCATCACTGAGGATGTGCTCTTGTGTTCCTGCCTGCACAACACCCTGGTCAGCTGTGGTCTTGTCTTGAGCTCTGCCTGTGTTTAGGCAGCATCTTCATGTTGTGGTTAATTTGCTGCCCACTGTTTTCCTTTCTTTCTGGCGAATGAAGATAAAATGTAATTATCTGAAATAAATGGTCATAGCAGTCTGGGGAATAGTGCCTAATCTCTGAAGGGGTCATTGTTCCTGCTCACAGAGACAGCAGCAAATCCAAATGCTGGCCTGCCAGGTGGTTCCATGAATTCCAGGGCTGCAAGGAGCCACAGGCAGGTGAGAAGGCAGGGATGGGATGTCCTGTCCCAGCATTAGCTGCACACACACCAGCTGGGGGGAAGTCAGCACTGTTGGTGGCCAGAAAATTGGAAGTATTGGTCAGGATTGGCTGAGTCCCAGCCACTGCCACTGGAGATGAAAGGATCACTCCAGACAAAGTGAGATGCAGCCAGAGCTGTTGGTCTCTCCCAGCTGGGTGAGTGCAGTCAGGCTCCTGACCCAGAGATTGCTTGGGAGTAGCTGGTGTTTTTCATGCTGGAATGGAATATCCAATACAAGTGATGCCTGGAATTTCACACTGTTGCTCAGTTGCAAAGGATATTGCCCTGGTGGATTTGTTTTCAGCAGCTTTATAGCTGCTTGTAACGAGGAAATTGCATCCACAAGATGTTTTATAGTGCTGTGAAATGCAGAAAACACAGAATCTGTGCAGAGACAAGGCTGACACAGGAAAGCAATATGATTCCAAATAATACATTAAAACAACCAAAAATCAGCTTGACTTTAGTTCTTTAATTTGGCTTTCTCATTTTGACAAAAAGTCATGAATTATCCTGTTGTACAAGCCCTTAAAATTCTGTCTGCTTACGATGCAGTTGTGCTGTAATAAACTCACTTTGGTGAATGCCAGGTAATTTCCAAGGCGAGGTATTTGTTAAATCTGTTGAAATGGGCAGATTGCTTTGAGCACTTTGCATTCTGAGGTGTAATGCAGATACACAACGTGGAGCTGTCAGTGTGATGGGCTGCTTTAATTAGCTGTCTTTGTTCACACGTTTCCAGCAGAAAATGCAATTTGTTTTACAAGGCATTTTGATATTTAGTGGTGTGGCGTGACAGCCACGATGAAGATGTCTGTGTGCAGTGTATCCTGTCAAAGTTTGCAGAGATTGACTCAAGGTTTAGTAGCAGATGTTCCTTTTCCCTCTGCACAGGCCTTGTGTGTTTAAAAGTCATCAGAGTGGGGGATTTGAGCAGTGTGAGGTGCAGAGGGATTCGGGGAGCAGCTCTGATGGGCAAACCTCTGAAACCTGCCCAGAAACAACACATTTGGGGTTTTTATTTCTTTCCAGTTGCTCCTTCCTAGCTGTGTGCTTTTAAAGGAGGAAAAAAAGGTACAAAGTGAAGGAAGCTGTAACAAAAACTGCATAAAAGGAGAGGCTCTCATGGCTCCTGAGCTGAGAGGTGCCAAGGCTGTTGCCAAAAAAGTGTGTTGTCCTAGGAAGAGCTATGAAATAAGCCCAGAAAGAGTGAAAAGGCTGAGGGTTAATTTAAAAATAAGAAGAAAGGGGAAAAAAAAAGGGCAGCTGAAGTACTAATGATGGGGAAAACATCAGTTAAGTTATTAAGCTGAACTAAAAGCCAGGTGTGATTTTCCTCAGTCTGTAAGAGATGGATGTGTGGAGTTGAGGATCAGACAGAAAGGCTGATTCCTTGTAAAGGTGCTCGTTAGGTTAAGTGGAAAAGTAATTGTCTAATTGACATTAGAGCAGGAGAGAATTGTGGAATCTCAGCCTCATTCTGTGCTGGGTGGAGCGGGAGGATTTGGCTGTGGGGCAAACCCTGCAGGGATGCAGCAGCAGCAGAGAAAGTCCAGCAGGAAGCAGAGTTTTAGGAACTTCTTGTTTTGTTTTGTTCCGGGAAAATCTGCTTGAACTGTGTGACTCAGCCTCCTCTCTGAGAACCTGCAAAGTACAATTAAACGCAGAGAGACTTGTAAAACTCATTTTCAAGTTGGAATGTGTCGCTGTGCCATCTAAATGACTCAGTGTCTATATGTAAAAATGGCCTTTTCTGGCTGGATTTAATCATTCTGTAATGACTCTGCTGCAGTTTTATCACCAGTCCTTAAAGTGTGCAAAATCATCACTTGTTAGTAATTTGAAAACCCCCCAAATTTTCCTCCAATAGGTTTTTACATAAATGTCAGGCTGACCCTCTCCACTGGAGTGGAATCTGATGAGTCTCCTGATGTTGGTTTAAATTAGTTTTATTGCTGCTACCAGAAATAAAACATATGGAAACAGCTTCTGGTAGTTGAGATGGCTGTGGAGCTTCCAGTGGCTTTCAAATGATGAGGATTTAATCTGAATTTCAGAATGAAAGGACAGTAATACATTCATCAAATTGTCAGAACTGCTTCTACATCATTTTTAACAGTAATGATACGTTTGTGATCTTAAAAAACCCCTTTTTCCCCCCAAAAAACCTGTATGAAACACAGAGCCGACCAGATTTCTTTATTTCAGTCCCAGTGTCTTACCTGTGGAACTTAAGCTGCACGTGCTGGTGAGCAGGAGGGATGTGTTCATGGTTTGATGGCGTTCAAATTCATTCTTCTCGTGGATTTGTATTTTTCCTGGATTTCCTACTGAGGATCTTCAGATCCATCCTGATGTTTCTGGACTTTGGCTTCAGGTGGTGCAAACGATTCTGTCCCAGCCACAGCACCGCCAGTGTTTTGTACAAAAATGTCCTGCACGGACTCAATTTCCCCCCTTTCATGCTATTCCCTTAGACTCAATCCTCAAGGAAACCCAAGAGCATTGTGAATGGGTGAATTAAAGGGAGAAAAGGGATTTTTTGTTTGTTTGTTTGTTTGCTTTTGGCAGGAGTTGTGTAAACACAGGTAGGTGTCTGCAAGCAGATGAAGTTTTTGCATCAGGCAATGCCTTACACGAATAGTTTGACTTCTGAATTGCTGCAATTCTGACTTTTCTGCTGAAAAGTAGACTGAAGTCTCGCTAAATCTTGGATGCCATCCAGGTGGGTAAAGCAGCCTATGCAAGCATTTTGCCCACAATTATTTCCCCTGGAAATAGGCAGCTGTAATTTATGGATGCCAGCCCTGATTGTGCTCCATAGAATTCTCCCGGCGGGCCGGCAGTTGTTGAAATTTGCAATCTCAGGAAGACAAAGCTTTGTGAGTGGCTTCACATTAATTCAGTGCAGCTCATTTTTATCCCCAGCTCTTGGAGGGGCTGCTCTGGTTATCTGGGAGATAAGGCTGTTTAATGAGCAACATGTGTGCACAGCTCAATTCGGGATTGCTCCTCGGAATAGATAAAGCAGTTTGAGTTTCCTCCCTTATTTTGCCATTCTCCTCGGCTTGCTTTTGTTCTTTTCTATTAGAATTCACAGGAAAAGCTGGGTGAACCTTGGGGTTGGAATGGGAGTGTGAAGAAAGGGGAAGTGTGGGGTGTTTTACACTTCCCGTGTGCTCTGTGATGCTCCTCGAGGGCTTTTCCCCTGCTCTGTGCTGTGGCCAGGAGAAATGTGCATTCCTCCCCTCCTTCAGCCACCTGCAGCTGCCTGAGGGGCCTCAGTCCTGGAAATCACAACTGGGACACAGCAAATCCAACAGAACCCCCTGGGATCACAGAATACCCTGAGCTGGGGAGGACCCACAAGGGTCTCATAGTCCAGCTCCATCCCTGCTGTAGCTGTGCAGAGCTCCAGAGACGGGCAGGGCACAGTCTGAAGCTCTCTTACCAGCTTAAAGGAGTTATTCTATTTATTCCTTTATTTCTAATGGAGGGGCAGTGTTATTCACAGAGCCCTGTGAGGACAGGAACAAAACCTGACTTGAGGAACAGAATTAAGCAGCACAATTTTCTCTGCAGAACGCTGAAAGTCACCTGCACCAGCTATTGGAAATCCATGTGCACACTGCTGGGATCATGAGTAGGAGACAGGCACTTCTGTTGAGGAGTTGCCTCTATGCACTGCTGGAAAAAAAAAAGTCTCTGCTTCCTTGCACATAATTTGTTTCATTGAAAAGAATTCATGTACGAGACGTTTACGGATAGGACTTGGAGCTAAAGTAATTTTCCTGCAGCGTTCTGCACACTGACAACTTAAATAAAAGGCAGAACCTCCCCAGCTTTTCTTCCTGCTCTCATTGCTCTATGTAGGTGGTCATGGTTAGATTAATTCCATCCACCAGGAAAATATGCAGCAAAAAAATACATCTGGGAAAATCATCTGATAACTCTCAAGGCCCTTGTTTGTTTTTTGCTTTCCTAATCTTTTTATGTCTCCATGTGACTTAAGAATGATCCTTGGATCTGGAATTAACCATGATTCAGGTGTCTGCTTCCTTATCTGAGCTGTTTTAAGGATGCTTCTGGAAATGTTCCATGAAGTGCAATTGTCAGTCAATGGAAGGTGAAGTGAGCCAGCTGTGTGTTGGGGAAGCAGGGAACAGTTAATAAAAGCATAAAGACAAAAAAGAAAATTTCAGGTTACCACAAAACACGTTATAAATACTTGGGAGTCAAGACTAAACCTTCATTTTTATTTGTGACTGTAGCAGCCCAATCTTGTGTTGATTTCAAAGGATGCTGATGTTGTTGTATCTGGGTTTTGAAGTGAAGCTGTAGATCTTGCCCCTTCTCAAAAGGCAGTAAAAGAAAGGCTTTGCTGGAGCTTCCTGGTTATCAAAGCTCAGTGGAGGCTGTAAGCTCTGAGTTTTTCAGTAAAGCTTCCTGAGTGGAAGCTGTGGCTGTTAGTGCCTCCCTGCTTTGCCCCATCCTGGGCTGTCCTCTGGAGGAGAGGAGCAGAAAGTGAAGTTTTTCCCCTGTCTCCAGTGGCTGCCCTCACTGCTCCAATCCCACATTGATCCTGCAGGCTCAGGAGCTGAACAGATCTTTAAATCCCTGTCAGCTTAGTCCTGCCTAACTTCTGCATCAATTTGGCCTCATTAACTTCTCGCTGATTAAATCAAACACGTTACTTGGGATACCCCTGTAATTTATTTATAATAATTAATTGTACCAGGGGAATAAGATTTCCTCCTCTGAATTTTAATTCGAGAAGCAGTATCTGTGCACAAAAATAGAGATTGGGGCTAAAATTAATAGAGCTGCACGAAAAATTATGTACATTTACTATAAAAGTCTGGAGAAGATAAGTAAGAATTGACTTATTTATTTTGTTATTATTATAATATATAATATTATATTAAGTTTTATTTCATCTGCCTTGTGTGTGGTGCAGTGATGATGAATCTCATGCTCAAGAGCCATGTTTTGAAGTGTTCCCAGAGCACAGTTAGCAAATGTTCCCTGGGTATCCTCAGGCTTTCAGTCTCTTCACCTTTTTTTTTGTTTGTTTGTTGTACCAAGTAAATTTGATGTTTAAAAGTTTAGAAGTGGTAAAGATTGGAGTGTATTGCTCATTAAAGTGAACCTTGAACTCAAATCAATCACATCCTTCCTTTCTGGATGCTGCAAACCCATCGTGTGCTTGAATTAAGATGATTTACCATTATTCTGTTTTGGGTAAAAAACGGTCCCTTTGTGCTCAAGCAAATATCAGAAATCCAGCAAGAATTCATTTCACTCGCTGGCCTTCTCATAACCCTTCTGCTTTGATGCATAAATTGAGGGAAGTTTCCACTCTGCAGTGAGGATGAGGATTGCAGCTCACCCATTGTCATTTATTATGTGCTCAGAGCGTGCTGAGATAAGCCTGGCTTGCCTGGGCTGTTAGAGCTCTGGATTTTTTGCTCTTGATTTTTTTGTCATTTTCTATTTCTGCTGCCGTTGGCTTTGAAAGGAGCTGCTGGTAAATCACCTCCTGCCCAAGGTGTGCCCCTGCAAAGGGGACAGAGCCTCTCAGAGCACAGCCAGGGGGGGTGAAGAGCACCCAGGGAGTGACAGGAGGGTGTCTGAGCCTTGCTTTGGCCGTGCCCTTCACCTGCTGGAAGTGAGGTTTTGTCTCCCAGGAGCTGTGGCTGTGCACTGCAATGGAATTGGCAGTCCTGTGGCTCTCAAATGAGCTGCACTTCCACAAATGGTTTGGTTTGGTTGCTGGTTGTGGGTGTCAGAACCATTCAAGTGCCTGGCTGGCAGACCTTGGGGAGACACAGGAGAGTGCCTGGGAAGAGGTGTCACATTGCAGGGGAGGGAAATTCTGCCTGGAGCGCTTTGGGAGGCTGAAGAGGAGCCTGGCAAAGAGCACTTCTAACTGATAGCACAAACAGAGCTCCCTTTATAGCCTAAACCAATCTCTTCTGGAGATTCACTTTTATTTGAAAGGCAAAGAAGTCACTTTTCCAAATCCAGATTCATTAGAAATAGTTGACTTAAGTCCTAGCGAGAAGCAGTTGTGTTTTATGTCAGTGTTAAATATAGGTAATGACTTAAGTATTTAAAGGACTCCAAGAACTTTTTGAGAATTCTTAAGGCATTTAAATACATATTACTGCATGTATCTTAATCCCACTGAAAAGAATATTCTTCTAATTTCCTGTCTCAGCTCCACAGCAGGTGCTGACATATGCATGTGTTTGTTAGTGGAACTGTGTAGGCACAAAGAGTGGGAGCTTGAACATACATTTCTTTCCTTTTTATTTGAATTCATTTTGTGGCAGAAGCTGTGTCAACATGTGCTGGGCAAGGCAGAGGGAAAGCTCGAGGGTTGCTCTTCACTTCACCTCACTGTGTCTGTACTCTGGAGGGGCTGTTGGCAGAATTACAGACCTGACAGAGCAGGGGCAGGATTGTCCTGCTCACCTTCAGCCTCTTGGATGGCAGAGTTTGAATGCAGAGATTTCCCAGCTGTGTTTGAGTTTTGGTGCTGCTGAGTCTTCCTCAGACTACGCCTGTGAGTGCCCTCTGAGAGTGAAATTCTGATTTCCATGAGACCACAGCCTGAAATAACCCCCCAAACCCCACAGCCCTGTAGGCTTGGGTGGGATCAGTTTCCTCATTTACCAGTGGGGAGGTGCTCCCACACAAACACCAGGGACATTTGTCCTCCCAGCACTGCCCTCCCTCACCACTCACCTTTTATGGAGGTCTTTAATGGGGTTCAGTAATGAGCTTTTTAATTATCACTTGGAGGCCAAACATCCTGGTGCTGTTTCTCAGCCAGAACAGGCCAATCCTAAAGGTGCAGGATTAGATGAGAACCATAAAAGCTGATTATTTCTTTATATTTTTCTGCACTTAGCCAGTGGCAAAATTGAGATCTACTCCTTGAAAGGATGTAGGAGGCTATTAGGCAGTGGATAATTAACAATAGAAGGAGGGTGGAAAGGTACAATAAGACTGTAAATTAATTACTGGTTCTTTATTCAGAAAGGACAATGTGATTCCTGAAACTTGTCTGTTCTCAGTGCCAGCTACAAGTGGGCAATATTAGAGAATAAAATTATACGAGGAGAAAAATAACTGCCCTTAACCAGACCTGCAAAAGAGGAGTTTTAATTTCTGGCAGACAAACCCTGAGCTCTTGCTTTGTCCTCCTTTCTCCCTAACAGTAGTGCAGGGTGTGATGGGCAGGGAATTTCCTCTCAAATGTAAGAACTAAGCAGTGGGCAGTCAGCACTGACCCCCGTGGGCTATTCCCAATTAAACTCATCCTTCCCTCTGTGAATTCCCCAAGTGCTGTGGGATCTCTGGCTGGAGCATCTTTATTTTCCTGTGGTATTAGAAAAGCAAATGAGCTCCTGCCTGTCTGATGAAGGTCAAACATCTGTCCAAGCCACACGACTCCCATGCAGCTGTAAACAATTCTCATTAGGAAACAGAAGCTTGTCATTTATGCTCATTTTGGGGGAGGTACAGGTTTAAAAAATGGAGTTGCAGAGCCCTTCCCCTTCGGTTGCTGTGCACACGCAGCACCTTTCACATTAAAACTCAATGTGCACTGAAGTGAGGCTTAGATGAACTGCTGGTAAAAATCCAGATGGAAATTGGGGTGTTGAGAGGTGGTGTGATGTGGACTTGCTTTTTGGAACACCAGGAAAGGAAAGCAGGTTGGAATGGTCGAGCCTTTATAGAGCAGAGAGATATTTTTAGGTTTCCAGATTTAGAATATTTCTTTTAGGTGTTGTTGTGCCACCTTACTCAGTAATTTCTATTGAAAACAGAACGCTTTTTCTGTTGGGCTTTGTTCACTTTGTCTTGCATGCAAGCACTTGCAAATGTGAGCAGCACTGGCAGGACCCACCAGCCAAACTCTCAGAAATGCTCTGTGCAAGAGAACCACCTCACAGGCAGATAGAGCTCAGCACTCACACTTTAAACAGCCTTTGAGAGAAAGTATTGATTCTAAAAGTGAAAGAAATGGAAAGAGGGGAAAAAAAACCAGCCCAAGAAATTGGTTTTGTGTGTCTTTATTATGGCAAAAAGCTTAAAGAAGAGCTTGGGGTGCCAGTAATGGAGTTGGAATGACCTCCTTGGGGTTGTAGGGTGATTCATGTGGATGGGTCTGCATTAAAAATGCCTTGTACCACCTTGAAGGGTGGAAAAGCAGCAGTGTTAGCTGGAATAACAGCTGGAAGTGCCACTTGTTTGGGTTTTGTGCTCCTGCAGCTCCCTGGAGCTGGGAGCACAGCGTCAAGGGAAGATTCTCCCTGGAGATCTGTTAGGACAGGCTTGTGCTGCTTGTTTCTGGGTTGATTTGTGGTTGGCTTCTGGGTTATTTTTTAATTAGAAAAGAAGCTTCAGCACCATATTTGGGACAGTATCTCAAAGCTCCTTATCGCTTTGGGCACTTGGGGTGAGCTGGCTGTGAGAGGAGAGTGCAGCTGATTTTTAGGACAGTGATTTTAAGACAGGTGTTTGTAGCCCTTCCTCTCTGCTCTTCCCAAGTGTAATTGCTTTAAAGCCACAGAATTGCAGTAATCTCAAAACATTTTTCCATCTCCTCTGGGCATTGGCAGGCTGGAGAGGGTGGGGTTGCAAATTGGGGACAAAAAAGAGGTGGCAGAGCAGTGTGAAGGGCAGGGCAGGGAGGGACAAGCTGCTCACAGCTCCACCAGAACAGCAACGGGGCAAGAATTCCAATATTCTTTCCAATTTATTTCTTCTCTGTCCCTGAACTCACAGCTGAATCCAAAAAGCTATTAAGGAATCACTTGAAGATTTGCTCAGTCCTGGAGTGCTGGGAATATCCTGTTGGAGGGTCCTGTGCTGTCAAATACCTGTGATTCAGCTGATTGATCAATCATTTAACCAAGTGATTAAACAGAAAAGCAGAAAAACCAATTGGACAAAACAGCAAATACTTTAAATCAGGAAGAGAAGGTGAACACTGATTTTGTGAGTGTGTGTGTGCAGATTAAATGAACAGGATTTTTGCACTGTGTCTCCAGAAGAGATGTTTTACTGGGCTAATATTTGGCTAGAAGACAGCACAGACTATATCAGCATTCTATTACCTCGATATCTATGATAATGAGAGGTGCCTGTACTCACTGGGGTAAGCAGAGCGTGAAATAGTGCAGGGTGTCCATGGTGGGAAGGTGGAAAAATGTTTAGAAAAAATCAAATTGGCAGGAAATGATAAACTTGGCAATGATGGCCAGATGGCCTCAGGTAACTTCCACATCAGCTCAGCCACACTGAGGACCACAGGATATGGTTAGGACAAGGGGGATGCTTTAAGATGAAAGGGGAGAGATTTAAATGGGATTTTGGGCAGGAATTGTTCCCTGGGAGGATGGGGAGCCCTGGCACAGGGTGCCCAGAGCAGCTGTGGCTGCCCCTGGATCCCTGGCAGTGCCCCAGGCCAGGCTGGACAGGGCTGGGAGCAGCCTGGGACAGTGGAAGGGGTCCCTGCCCATGGAGCAAAATGAGCTTTAAGGTCCCTCCCAACTCAAACCTCTCTGGGATTCAAAGTTTCGGTGAGCTGGTTTTAACTAATCTTGCCTGATCTCAGCTAGGAATTTTGTCCTGGGATTGCTGAGGCCAGGGGGGCTGTGTGAGCAGCTCTGGGGCTGTCACCCAGCTCAGGGCACCAAGGTAGCCAAGCACAAGGGAAGGGGTGAGGAAAAGTGGGATTTCACCTGTCAGTTGTTGGGGTGAGACCTGTGGCCCCTCAAAGCCCTGGATCAGCCACAGTCCCTTTGAGTCTCTCCCCTAGGAGCCAATTAACTGTAAACTGTAATTAAAGAGAAGTGACTGTGACTTCAAACAGCCTCCTAAGTGCCATTTTCTGTACAAAACAATGACAAATACCTCGAGATAAGAGAAGGCTTAGTGCATTTTAATATCTTTATGATGAATAAATCATCTCCCTTGTAAGGTTAATGAAAGCAGATGGATGTGAATGCTGGAATGCAGTTGCTCATTAGGAATTCCCTTCCAAAGTGTGTCCCTCGACAGTCCTGACCAAACAGTCTCCAAGGAGCTGTGGTGTGAAGTGATGATGTTTAATGCATCAGGAACAGCAGCCTGGTGCCAAATATTTACTGAACTGCACTTAAATCCCATTCACATCTCACCTTTCTTCTCATTACAGGAAGGAAGGGCTGCAGTGTCACAAACACTCAAAAAGGGCACACAGTGAAGAATCTTTGCTTTTAATGATTCTTGCCATTGAAATAAGGGCAGGTGTTCCTTACACAGAGCAAAATTCTGCTGCTGTGGACGCTTTTGTCTGATGCTCAGTGGGTATTTTGATATGCCAAGTGATAAACACAGCAGAGTTTGGCATAGCTGCTTTTTATAGTTTCATAATGGATGTTCCTCACTCTTAAAAAGGCACTGTGCAGCAAAAATTCATTCACTGCTACTTTGTGTGCTTTAAACTGGCTCAGAAACAACCTCAGAAAGCCAGAATTTATTTCTTTGAAGTGTCTTATTCTTTCTCCTTATTACTCATGTAAACATGGAGTAAAAATTAAGCATCTTCCAAGTGTCTGTGGGGGCTCAGATGGCCACTTGCAAGCAGCTCTGGGTTTCTGCAGCCAAGAGGGAGATGGCATCAGCCTAAAAATTAAGGGATCTGTAGAAAATCTAAGAAAATCTCTTCAAAAGCAAATCCCTGGGTTCATCATATAGTACCCAGGAGTGTCCAGCTTTAGCTGGGTTAGATATGCTTAACATTTATATGTTAAATATGTTCTATATGTTATTAGATAATAAAACAATGTTGGTTTATTGCTGAATTGTAAGAGCATTTTACAGATTGCCTCTTTCCCCTTGCTGTACCTTGGCTGGAAGCTCGCTGTCCCTTTTCACTCCCTGTTCCTGTGCTTAGTTATGAGGAATCACCTGGATGTGCAGGCTGAAAACCTGCCCTGAGTGCTCCTCTCTGTGTTTGAAATGGTCTCTGATTTTTCTGCTGGTTTGTTATGAGAAATGGCCAGCACCAGCAGGGGCAGGAGCCCAGCTGCTCCTTGTTAATCAGGTTATCCCCTCTGCCTTTGGGGACTCTGGTGCTGCAAGCACTGCTGGCTGTGAGCTCCCCTGGGTGGTTTTTGGGGAAGCAGGGGTGCTTTGGGGGTACAGCAGAAGCATTTATCACCAAATTGTGCTGGGCTCTGTTGATTTTGAGAAATAAGCTGGAGTAGGCTGCAGGCCTGGCTCCTTCTCTGACTTGGCTCAAGTTTCCGTGCTGATACTGCTCTGAGGGTTTCAGAAACCTGTCTCAGGGGTCTGGAAGAGCTGCTGGCAGATAACAGATCTATCCCAATCACTGCCTCATTTCCTTCTGGTCTTACTTAAGGCTGGAGGTGCAACTTTCCCCCCTCTTTTCTTTTCCTTTCCCCCCGTTCAGCAGTGACTTTTCTCAGGAATCGATTTCTCCTGTGTGCCTTCACTAACTGGCACCCCAAAGCACTGTCACAAAACACACAAGGGGGACTCTTCAGACTCCTAATTGGATTCAAATTCCTCCAGAAGTGCATGCAGTCCCTTTCAGCTTGCCAGCTCCCATTTTCCAAGTGCTGCTTGCAGGGGACTCAAGCCCAGCCATGGAGAGCCTGCACTGACCTGCTGGGAGGAAATCCTGGCTGGAGTTTGTCCCTAATGTCCTCATTAGTGCTGGAGTTTTGGGATGGGCCTGTGCAGGGCCAGGAGCTGGCCTCAGTGATCCCTGTGGGGCTTTTCCAGGATAAACATTCCTACATTCCTCAATTCCATCCTTTTGCTGGGGATGAGCCGTGGGAAGGGAGAGCATCAGTGAGGGTTGTGGTGGGCACAGATGGGGCAGGGCAGGGAATGTCACTCTCTTCTTTTCCTAGGGAGTGTGTTTGGATAAAAAGTTCCTTTCCCCATTAAAGGTGGTGAGATTTCTGCCACATAAATTATTGCTCTGAGCTTCATCTTCCTCCTTGGCACGTTTATGACACTGGCTGCAGGCTTGTGTTGCACCTTGCCATGCAAGTGGTTTATGCAAAGGGAAAAAATAGAAGCAAGTTCCCAATAAACAGAACTGAAAATATTTTTAGAAGCTTGCTCCTTGATCAGATATCACACCTCGTGTTCCTCAGCACCTTCTGATGAATAATGAAACAATGCTGGCTCTCTGTGCCATGGAAAGGGGGTTATCCAGGCTGCAATCTGCCCGTTTCCCTGTCTGTTGTGTGATAGTTTCTAATTATTAACAACAACAAAATTGGAAGCTGGCAGTTATGAGATTCTGGAGATTTGGGATGAATGTTAACCACTTACATTCAGAAATCATTAAATAAGCATTTCTTGCTGAGGAACAGTTTCCTGAGTCATAAATCCAGACTGGTTTGGGATCAGAGCTCATCCCCTTACAGCCCCTCTGCCAGGGGCAGGGACACAGGGGTGCATTTGAGATTTATGGAGATCAGTTTAATGCAGGGAGCTCCTTCTGATTTTCCATTGAGTGGGAAATCCTTGAATCCTTGCTGTGGAAGTGCCCTTGCAGCCCTCACGGGGTTTGGGAAAACCTCCCTTCGTGTGTGTCCTGCCAGGAGCTGGGCTGGCTCTGGGAGCAGCTCTCAGAGTCGAGCTATCTCCGAGGAATTTTCCATTTGCATTGCTTGCTCTGCTTATTAAACCCCAGCTCTCGAGTGTAAGTGGGTAATAATGGCTTTAGTTAACGAGGACCTGTTTGTGAATAATTAATTCCCATCTCAGCCTCCCGGAGGTCTCTGTTAAGTGGGTGAGGCTGATGGTGCTGCTGCTCGGTGCCCTGTGACATAACTGGGTTTGGGAGGGGGAGGGTTGCTTACACCTCGGTGCAGAACCTGCTTCAGTGCAAGCTGCTGCTTGTGGGAGCACAGATCTGCTGCTTTGGAAAGTGCAGCCTGGAAACATCACAGCAGAGCAGTTCCCACTCTGAAATGCTGAGTGGATGGGGGAAGGCTGCTGCTGGAATTTGTGGAGTGGCTTTTTAGTGTCATTTTGTGCAGGACTGAACCAGCCCTTTGCCCCTGCTTGGTCCCATTTTCTGCAAAGTGGAAGGAATTGCTGCTGTAGCCGTGGGAGGTGGGCTGGGATTTGGGAATGATCTGGGTGGGATGTCCTGGTGTCACAGGGTCGGGTGGTTTTGATGCTTTAGGCAGCTCCTTGCAGAACTGGGTGAACAACATATATTTATTTCCACTCATTAAGATTCCTAATCTGTCTGAAAAAGTTCTTTTTTTCTTTAATATTCATGTGGTGGGAATATTGATGGCTTGGGGGGCTTTTTTGAGCAACACTTGGTGTATTTTTCTTTTTAAGAAATCATGTTCATGATGCTGGAGCTGAGCATGGTGTTTGAAGAGCCCCAGAGTTGCTGTGCTTTATGGAGAAAATAGAAGTTATTAGTCATGTGGAACAGCTAGTAAACAGTAGAATGAAAATAGAATGAAAGTTTTAAATCTCAATGCCTCTCACATTGATTATGAATACAAGAATGCTGGTAATAATGTTTTAAATTATATCAAAAGGTATTTTTTTGACGTGAAGGAACAGCTGTAATTCCATAGCAAAAGCTGTTACCTGAAATGTGTTTACTGGACTTTCAATAAGATTAAGAAAATAAAAGTATGCCAGAAATTGTGTAAGCAAACTAATGCTCAAGACTCAGATGTCTTCAATAACCTTTCAATTTTCTCTGTTGCTTTTGTTTAAATCATATTTTTAAGCAATAAAACCTGGGTAAACACTTTAATATAGTTTGCAGGAATCTCTCCATAGCATATAACAGTAAAAAAAA
>VZUA01058580.1:0-10963 GCA_013401035.1 Horornis vulcanius
TTTTTTTTTTTTTTTTTTAACTAGGCAACTCAACATTCTTCATTATTTTAATTAATCAAAAGAAACTCACAGCATAAAGATTTTGGAGACGTAGACAACTAATACCAAAACTAAACACAAGCCTGGTTCAGTTTCCATTAAGTTCATTTTTATGATATACAAGGTAATTTATTAAAAACATCTCTTATCCATGTTCTCTTGTGTTTTGCAATTCAATCTTAGCATTTAAAAGGACAAGACTTGAAAAAAAGTTAAACTATTTCCCTGGTGTGTCTGCCTTCATTGCTAAGTTCTGTCACCTGCAATAGCTGATATAAAAAAAACAAAACAAAACAAAAAACTAAAATCAGAGTTGTTGCTTTTATAAACTGGACAAATGTCCAGAAAAAATACAGCTAAATACTTTTTTTCTTATTTTCTGGATGTAAGACATAAATTTAAAACTGGATTTGTTCTTTCAGAGTCTAATTTTAAAAAGACAATATATTGCCCTACAGCATATATTAAACATACAGATTGATCTGGATGTTTTAAAAGGCATGTAGCAAAGATGTGTACCAATATAAGGTATTTACAGAGAAATTATTTTGAATAGAATTTGTCAACTCTTACAGGACATCTTGCAGGGGAGGCTTAAATTCCATGTTTGTTTGCTTCAATGGAACAAAATTAAGATTAAAGGGAGATAACGAATTACGCTGGGAGTATGCCTATTAACATGTTTTGACAGAAAGCTCTGAACTTATAAATCAAGTTATTATAACATTTATATAATCTTCTCTTACATGCTAAACAAAACAGCTCACAGTGATAAAACAAACAGCACCTCTGTGGTCTGAAAGGAAAGAGGAAAAAAACCACAAAGAAGTCATAATTAAAGCAAAAAATAATAGTCCATCTAAAAATTCAGTGCCAAATTACACTGTGCCACCAATGTCAACAAAAATACAGACCATAATTAACAAATCCAACATAAAGTGTTCAAGATCCACCTTTCTTCTTTAGTAGGGCAATAATTCTGCAAAGCAACACCCATCCCCCTACGGATTTCCAGCAGATTGGAACACACAAATGTATTGATGGTGGTGAGTGCTGGAATACCTGAGTGCACATGGATGTGAGGAAGGAGGAAGCATTCAGCACCTGAAAGGACCTGGCCCTATAAAATCTGCCCAGTCAGTCACAAAGGACACATTTTATGAGCAACTTTATTGCAGTGCAGGAGGCTGTCCTTGTGAGAAGAGAAGGGCACAGCTTACATTCTACCTACTGCCTGATCTGAGAGGTACTTTTCCTAGAAGAGAAAAGAAACAAACCAGCACATTTTTATTCCCATTTATAACAAAACTGGAGCAATGTTAATAATGTGAGTGAAGACTGGATATACGGAGCAAGGAAAGTCCTAACAAGAGAAGGAAAAATATTCAAGGATGTTACGGTAATAACCTACAAAAAGTTACAGATTAACTACTGCTTTGTATGATTATTCTAGGGTTGAAGCATGACATGTACCACAGACAGAACAAAGCTGAAATTCATGGTAATTCCCACATTAGGGAAAGGGAATGACTCTCACTTCCCAAAATATAGTATTATTCCAAAAAATCACAACCTCTTGTTTATGTTCCTACCACTGAACAGGAAAATACTCACTGGATTGAGGCATCAGTGACTGATTCATAAAATAAAATTATTATTCTTGGCAGACATAAAAAACCACTTCAAGTTGATGTTTGGTGTTCTCCCTCTTGATTTTATGTCTCCAAATACTGTGCTCATACTAAACTTTTCTGAATTTCCCAATACCATGCTGAAGAAAGAAGATTTGTGACTGCAAGTTTCAAAGCTGCCTTCATTTCTCATTCTGACGATGCACAAGCCATTGCAATCACACAAGTAACTTGAGACACCTGAATGTAAAAATCCTTCAGCCAGTATTTTAGACCTCCATGTACTTAAAAATACAGACCCAAGTATGATCCCATCTTACTGCCAGTTTTAAGTATGAGAATTTTTCCCCCAATTTGGTGTTTTCTTTCTTGTTCCTGAGATATTTACACCCAAACCCTCCCACTGTGGTTTATTTTACTTTGACTTGACTGTGATTTTAACATTAAAAAAACAAACTAGAGATAAATCTGGATTAAACAAAAGTGACTGGTTGCCACTGCCTTTCTCTACTGTATAAACATTAAGTGTGTGTTAACTTGCCCAGCTTTTCCTACAGGATGAAACAGGAATTGTGAACATGACCTTGCTGTGTATCCAGGAGTATCCAGGGCGTGCTTGTTCCTGGTTTCAGATAATTTTCATTTCTAGCTCATTCCCACTCCTATTTCCAACAGCCACTGCTCCCTCCCAGAACAGACTAGATACGGAAAAAGAGTAACTATATTCCCTTCAAATTTTTGNATAAGAGCATTACTCCAAATGCATTTTTATTGCACCTTTAAACTGATAAAAGATATTTAAATTATATTTAGATATGCAAATTTGATACTTCAAACATGAAGTTCAACACTACTGGTCAATACAAGTCACACAGCTTGTTCCAGGAAAACTAAATTAATGCAAATATAAAAACCAGCAAAAAGTTTGTTCAGTATTACATAAAACTAAAACTTACATAAACACCAAAATTACTCTGGAAAGAAGAAAAGTAATGGATATTTTCCCACTGAAGAACTGATGATGCCTTGCATTCATATATTCAGTTTATGTATCCGTACTATGAAACGGTCTATATAGCATATAATATACATTATATATTATATACTCTATGAAATACTATGTGTATGTATTTAAAAATATATAAAAGTAAAAGATTGAAGAGGCAAATCTTTCATTTCAAGGACAGAACAGGAACAAGAAATCCTCTAGTGTGGGGGTGGTGAGGCCCTAGCACAGGTTGCNCAGAGATTCCAGGCTGATTTCAGCATAAGCAATTAAGGACTTGGATAATTCTGAGTAGAAGACTTTCTGAAGGAGGGTTAATCACAGAAACTATTTGGAAGGCACAGTGACAGCAAGTGCTCCTGTTCCTACTGCAATACCTTGATTTTCATCAGTGTTACACGCTGTACTTAAACTGCACAAATATATCACAGCCAGAGCTGGGAAGAGAAGTGAGTTGTGGCAGATAAGAGCATTACTCCAAATGCATTTTTATTGCACCTTTAAACTGATAAAAGATATTTAAATTATATTTAGATATGCAAATTTGATACTTCAAACATGAAGTTCAACACTACTGGTCAATACAAGTCACACAGCTTGTTCCAGGAAAACTAAATTAATGCAAATATAAAAACCAGCAAAAAGTTTGTTCAGTATTACATAAAACTAAAACTTACATAAACACCAAAATTACTCTGGAAAGAAGAAAAGTAATGGATATTTTCCCACTGAAGAACTGATGATGCCTTGCATTCATATATTCAGTTTATGTATCCGTACTATGAAACGGTCTATATAGCATATAATATACATTATATATTATATACTCTATGAAATACTATGTGTATGTATTTAAAAATATATAAAAGTAAAAGATTGAAGAGGCAAATCTTTCATTTCAAGGANATGGCATCCTCCCAACTCCGTGTAAGAAAACCCCAGGCATTAAGTCCTCACAATTATAACCAGAACAAAATCCCCTTAATTTTAGGTTGAAAAACACATGCAGAAAAGCCCACGCTCTGATAAACCTGGTTAGTTGATAAGACATAAACTTATTGATTTGACAGGCACCACCCCCCTAGGTGCCCATCCGACTTCCCTGCCAGAGGACGCTGACTGGAACAGTTCAGGATCCAAATTCTTATTTCTTTGCTGTTCTTGCGAAGAACATGACACAGGAATCAGCCCTGAACTGGGAACAGATACACAGCTCCCTGTTTCCTGAGCAGTGCCTTTTCCCTCTGGGCAGGGGCTGGGATGGATATCTGCAGCATGCACATGCTCCTATTTGACAGGTACAGCTATATACAACCATAAATCAGAGACCTTTTAATTCTGCCAGGATGAATGACAACTGCTGCAATCAAACACCTGAATAGACAAAAAGCTGCTCTTCAAGTACCTGGCAATGCAATTTGTTGCATGGGAATCATTTGTTACGATCAAATTGAAAAGGTTGCTGTACTCCAAAGTATCTTTGTTGCAATTCTTCAGATTATCTTGACCAATCATTGTGTCACAGCCAAGACAAAACTCCCTTTGAGCTGAACCCACTGAGATTTCAGGAACATGATTCCTACTATCTCCCCATACCAGCACGAACAGATCATTGCTGTGTTGCAAACATACTGGCAGAAAGCTTGTGAGAAGAGTTCAAATGCTATTGCCCCTTATCTTCCAAAATCAGCTAAGAAGCTACAGAACACACCCAGTTCCTTCTCACTCTCCTTCCCAGAAATAAAGATGCAACAGGACCGCAGACCATTACTCACCCTGCGATCACTGATGATGAAAATGTTCCTTGCTTCAATGACCTTTATACAGATGTTAAAGGAGAAAACTAAAATGGTATGGAAATCCATGACCAAATACTGGCAATTAAGTGATTGATTTTCAATTTCATCAAGAGTTATTATTCAAGTGAGGAAAGTCGGGTTTCACTTTTAGTTCTACAGCACACCCAATTTAAATAAAAAGTTCAGCTTTCAGTCTCAAAATGCCACACTTCAGTTCATTGCACTCATCCCCTGTTGATGTGACACTGCACAGGACATCAGTGAAGCGTTCAGTTGCTGTGAGCCGCTGTCCCAAGTCACGACAGGACTGAAGCACACAGATTTACTCCTGTATTTACTCAAGATGAGGAGACTTAGGCCATGGAAAAAGCTGTTTCTCCTTAGACATTTCCTTGGTAAAGCAAGGGACAATACTCCATTTGCAGATCCAATTTAAGTAGAAAGCACAAGCCCCTAGTGCTTGCTGTTATGGATCTGAAATCACTGGCAGCAGAAACACTACTTCAGAAAGCAGTGACAGTGCTTGGGGAAGGGATTAAGCAATCTCCCTTCTGGCAAAGTAACAAACCTCAGTTATCAAATAAATAAATTAAAAAAGGAAGTTTGTTTACAGGTTATTTTCAATGAAATTACTCAGGAGGATTGAATACAGACAGAAATGCTTCTCTTCATATCTATGCTAAGTTACATTAAATATCAGAAGAGGACATCCCACCCTCTTTCCATATGCCAATAAATATAGAATTACCCAGTGCTGGGCAACCACCAGTTAGCTCCATACCACAGCAACCCCTCAATCACCTCCATACCTCAGCATCCTCAGTCCTTGACAACCCATCAGGGAAAACTGGCTCTAGCAGTACTCAACATGGATTCAACAGGAGATACAGCAGTGATCTCATTGCTATTGCATGATGATGAAATCTTAATGAATGATACAATATTTTTGTCACTCCTCTAATCAAATAATTTATGACATCCTGTACTTAAGCTTCTTTTAATGTAATATTTACAAAGATATTTCCTTATGTCTGCCTTTTGTTTGTTGTGCTGGGATATGGAATTCAGCATCTTGTACAGCTCTCCCCACTGTGTTATTATAGTGTATATTAATCTATAATGTCTCCAGTTTTTAATAATTCCATTAATAAATCCACATCAGGTCATGCATTTAGGAATACTAGTGAGGTTTTTTTTTCCCAGACAATTAATGAAAAGTACATACTCTGCTGGCACATCAAAATTTTTACAAGACATGAATTTGCAACTATTCTATTTCAGAAACGCTACAGCAAGTGAAAGATTGAGACAGCCTAATACATTTCTTACAAATGTAACACCAGCCACAAAAGCTAATTTCAGTACCATAGTCCTACCAATAAAAGCTTCCAAAAGAGACACTGCCCAATGAACTGCATTTGCTAAAAACACAAAAACAGGTAAGAGATCATCTTTGGTATCTGATGTTGAAATACTGCAACTGTTGCCAGGCTAACTGGGCAACGCAAATTATGCACGTCAAACGATGTATTTTACATAAAGGAAATAAATATACACAAACACACAATGGGACTTGTGATAAAGAAATTTCAAATATAAACTGAATAAGAAAGCGATTAGGGCCATAAACTCCTGGTTAACTTTTCTGCTTAATGCATCATTTCCAACAATGAAACATTCACTTGGGTGCTGACTTCCACACTTTGCTCTTAGGCCTATTTTCTAATGCTTCTTTAAAAGGATATTTGAAACATTTTGTTTTCCTTACTGAAGTTTTAGGTTTATTTCCAGGCAGCTCAGAATTTAATTCCAAGCTGGTTCACTGGCTCATTACCAGGTGCTACAATTGATAAGATCACACATCTCCATTACCCAGGGAACACCAAATGCTCCCCCAGCCCTTAAAACAATCACTTTCCTTTCTTGGAAAAGTATCTCAAGCTCCATCTTCCATTCCAGTCATCTTTGAATATGGAACAATCACCCCAGTGGGAATGCAGCAGACTCCCGGAGCTGCATAGTTCCTGAATTTTTAAGAATATTGAGCTACCACACACTGTGCTGTAACATGCAAGGGTAGAACCCCCCCCTTGCTTTTCCAGGTTATTTTCCACCTTTAAATATATACAGGCATATCAGGAATATGATACTCTAAGCAATCCAGCCTAGTGGAAGGTGTCCCTGCCCATGGCAGGGAAGCTGGAACTAGAGAGATGATCTTTAAGGTCCCTTCCAGCCCAAACCATTCTGTGATTCTATGAACTTTTTTCAACTGCCCTTGAAAATCCGTCGTTTGATGAGATTATTATTTCTCTTCTTTATACAAAAACCTCAAAAAAAACCCCCAGGAATTGAAGCTATGCTTTTTATGGTTTGCAAGTCTCACAGCTCAAGAAGCCACAAAATTATTAAGTTTAACAAAAGGTCAGGCAAGATTACCATTCTGAAGGAAATGGCCAATGTAGCCCATGTAGTTAGTCAACAACAGACTGTCAAATGACAGACCAGACTTTTCCTGGTTGTAGTGCCCTCAGACACCAAGGAAAAAGCACCTAATGTCACTTCTAAACTACACCTATAGATCAGCAAAAAAATGCAAGAGCAGGTGCATCCAACTGAAGCTCACTGAGAAGATGCAACAGAACACTCATACAAACAGAATGGCTTTTTTCCTTTCTGATACACAAGAACAATTGTATTTCCATGTCACATACACACTATCTGTGTCAAAGAAGCAGGATATCTTGCTTTAGAGATTATTTACCTGCCTACAACCTTCATGGTATCAGCAATTTCCCTTACTCCATTTCCTATGACTGTGTCCCTCTCAGTGATCACCTATCGCCTAGAAACCTGTTGGATTCAAAATTATCACTCTCAGCTAAACAGCAGAAATATATGACATGGAGATGAAGGAGAAAGAGCTCTGAACTCTTCTCCTATGCATCCAACTATCTTGCTTATATTCAACACATGACCAAGAGGTCCCATCTGAACACACCCCTTCAATCAGCAGGGCTTACCAGAAAATAAACACACAACATTTAGCTTGGAACTGCTTCTCTCTTTAAAAAAAGATAGCAACATCTGTGATAGGGCAAAACTCTTTCCCAGCAGATTAAATACATTTCACAACACAGACAGGTTTAAGTTTTTAGTATTTCTTTTAATCAGGACAAGGTTTTTGACTGAATTTGGCTTAATTATTTTAAGCCAGTATAGACTTTCCATGTTAGTTTGAAGGGCTGAGTTCAAGGACTGTGATCACTCTGCACTAACAACTCACATGGCACACTGAACTACATCGATTAATTGTTCAAAAATTACTAAACAGAGCTCTTCTGGAAGATATTCAAGAAACATCCTCCTCCTTGGGGTGGATAATTCACAGACCTATAGCAGAGTTTCCCAACTACCCTTGGCTGTCACATTTACACTGCTTTCACCCAGTAAGGTTAAAATGGCAGGAATTCACAAGAATTCACAAGAAGGAAACACAAGATAGAAGTTCACCAGCAAAAGTATCTAAGTCAAAGTTCAATACATTATACTACTAACGATCTTAACAAAGTTCAGAGATGTTGGTGAAAAGTCTTTAATGATCCATGATGACTTTCTAGTCTGCTATTACAGGCAGAAAGGAAACACCTCTGTATGATACCAGCACAAAGTTTCAGCACTGAGCTGGGACAGGAGTAGTGATTGCTCAGGGATCAAGACAACCACTTGAGCATCCCCCAGAAGTTGTAACTGAGCTTCAGGATGATTACTCCACAAGAACTGAGATTTTAAGTTTCAAATTACTTAATGAGAGGGAGGAAGCAGCCAAAAAAAGTCTTACTCCTATCCTGACTAGAGTAATACAGATTTACTGAGAAGAAATATGCTAGCAACAAAATACACACTTCATTCACCCATTAGAATACCCTCAAATCTCGAATGTGCAGATCCAGACTAAATTATTCAATTCAATAACACTACTTAGATTAGATTTAGATGTGAAGAGGAGGTAAAAAAGCAACAACACAGATTTACACAAATACTTTCTAAAGCAAGTAAATATCTTATTCTCTGTTTCAGTTCTACAGACAGAGCCACAGAATTGGCTGCAATTAGGTCATCCCACGCTATCGCTAAGAAGATTTGACGATTTCAGATTTAAGAATGCTAAAAAAAGTGGAAGCTCTGTATGAACACAGACTCACTGAAATATTTCAAAGCCTTTTCAAAGAACAAACATTTGCTGAGATCACACCTGGTAGAATGAAAGCTTAATCTGTCCCATTCAAAAGAGAACAGAGCACTTAGGAAAAAAGTTATGGATAATAAAATATACACATCAAGATCACGTTTTAAGACATTATGAAATACTTAAAACTTTTATCAGTCTTTTCTACAGGTAACCTGAAGCTTTAACAGAAAAACCACAGAACCAGAATAAAGAGATCAGAACTAAATGGTTCTCTCATTAATATATTACCTTTCTTGGACTGCAGATATCTCACAGCCCTTATCAAAGTAGGCCAGATCCGTCTCATTTCCCTAAGGTTAAGCCGGTGAACAGTACACAGAGTAATCATCGACTAAGGCATGGCCACCATTCAATGACAAATATAGCTCAAGCTATTTCTCATCTGTCCTATTTTTTTGGGAGGCTGCGATGAAGCTTTTTCTAGAAATCATCACTACTGGCAGCTGTGAAAGACCCTGGTGCCTTTGTCCTCTTATGCAATTCCTAGTGTCCCCCTTCTCCCCCCAACAGGAATAACCAGAGATTACAGGGTTGCTCTCAGTATTTTGGGGCAGAGGGGATGGACAAGCAATCTTCCCTGAAGTTATGTTCTGATAACACAGGCGACCAGAGAAGAGATGGGATCATTTTTAATTCATTTTAATTGCTGGAATGGGTGAGGGGGAATCAATACCTTTTATCATGGTCCAATGCAGCCATCCCCAGCCCTGCTTGGGGGCTTCCTCGGGGACTGGAGTAGGGGAGAGAAATTGATACCTTAATACTAACCAGCCTAAACAGCAGATGGCAAAAACTTGCTTTTGCTTTCACAGGATTCTTCTTCTCTATTTCTAAAAGTTACTTTCTGGAAGTTACCTTCATCCTGACCCTCATAATAGTCCAAGGAGATGAATCCAAATTTCATATAATACTTTTGTTATACAATTTATGACACACAGATCTGGCATTGTTGTTAGCCCTCCACTGTAAACAAGTTTTACTAAAAGCAAAGGACACACTGTTTTAGCTTTGTTTCCCACTACTGTTACTCATTGTTTACCAACTATTATTCCCCAGTGAGCTGACAGGTTCTGCACTTCACGAAACCAGGGTGTGGTGTTCCAACTTCTCCCATTTTTACATTGTTTCTACTCTATGTGCTACTATAATATGTCAATATGTGGCAAAGACTACTTTATCCTGAATATTTCTGAAAGGTGCAGAAAGCAGGCAAGACAAAGTCAGTGTTAAACACTTCTTCGTGTGTCCTCCTAATCACTAGACAATAAAAATTGTGAGTAAATTTAATGTTGTTATTTTCAAGACAACTAATTAGCAGCTATGCATATCAAATCCTTAGCTCAGATACGTTTGCCCTGAACTTCTGAAGTAACTAGCTGACCGTGATCCAAGATTACGGTGACGCAATACTTCACTGCCAGTTTCTCTTCCAAAAAAGAAAGTACATTGAAATGAAAGCAAGCACGAGGAAAGTTATGCTTACAACCAGCAACACTCAACTTTTTACAGTTGTTTTCCATCTAAGGAAGATTTGACTCTTTGTCTACTAACAGAATTTCGACCTTAATCCCTGTACACTCACATCCACAACTCCAATATAAAACTAACGTCCAGATGATAATACGGTAAATATTAATATCTTGGGGTGCAAATTAAGATTATCACGTGAATGACTTTCCCATGTCCATCCAACTATTGTTAAGCCTCAATTTCAAGTCCAACCCTCTCATTGTAATAAATTCATGCTCTGTGGCTACTTATTGTCTCAGTTCGGAGGTGGATAATAAGGGTGGCAAATTCGGAGACATCAAGTAAAAAGATGTGAGTCTTCCACTGTAAACGCTCCCAACGATCAGGATCAGACACTTTAAAACTACTTCTTCTATAAGGTCAGTGAAAGCAGAATCACCCTCACAGTGCCTTCAAAATACAAAGATCACAAACAAAGCCGTCAGATCCTCACATCAGTGCAAGTACAAACCAAACAGCTCAAGCGCTCTTTTCATTTCAAATCATTCTTAAAGGCAGAGAAAAAAAAATCCCGAAGCATCCCAGCTGTCAGGTGAAGCAGTTCCTGCGGAGGGGCAGCTCCGCACTGCAAGCGCATGACCAGAATATTTTATTTTCTAGCTTGGCTTTGATAGAAAAAAACCCATAGAACCACAGGTGGTAAAACGTTAAATTAAGAGGGAGAGAAAAATACATACGGATATAGATACACACACACACACACACA
>VZUA01058583.1:0-25383 GCA_013401035.1 Horornis vulcanius
CCCCCCCCATAGGTTTGACTGGGACCAGTTCACTCAACCAGTCAGTCCCTGGCTCAGTGTTCATCCACTGGCCTTTGTCTGGGAGCTCTTTCCAAAGTGCAGAGGCATGTTAGACCAGAAGGCATCCTGTGCCCCTCTGCTCAGATCACATATTAAATATGCTGCCATACTTCCAGACTTGTGCTGCTGGGACAACAGTAGAACATTTGCTTGTTATCCTTGGTATTATTCTTTTGTTTCTTTCCATTCTTTTCAAGTCTGAACTGCTTTTGAGCTCTGCCATTCCTCAGACACAGTGGACAGTGTTACCAAATTCCTCCTTTTGTCGCTGTCACTTCTTCTATCTCCTGTGCTCTCTGTTTCTCTTGGAGCTCTGCCATGGCTCCCTGCTCAGCCAGGCTGCTCTGCTCACACATCTGCGTGTTTTCCTGGCTGTTAGGAAACAGAGGATGCTGTATGTGTGCTGTGACTCGCTCGGCAGTTAGGGTGCAGTCTCTTGCTCTGCCAGTCCTACCTTGCTGCACTTCTCCATTGTTGTCACACTTTTTGGGAAGTTTGATGCAGGATGGTTGTGTTTTTCACAGGGCTGATGTGATTTTGTAGCCCTGGTTGTACAACAGTGTAACTGTGCTAAAGAAGCCCACACAAGGCAGGTCTCAGCACTTTCATCTGTTCTCATCCTCAGAAACTACAGCCACTGCTTTGAATTCTGCTGGTGCCTGGTTTTTTATGTGGTACTTGTCAGTGCATTCACACGTATTTAGGCTCTCTGGTTATCATTCGCGGCAGTTTGTAAAGTCAAACAAAAAAGTCAAACCCAGCTCTTGTCCTCCAAAAACTGATTCCCAGTTCAGAAAACAAATTCTAAACTAAGTTGCTATCACGCTGAGGTGCACTGGCTTGAGGTGCACAGGTTTGATTTTGAGGTTTCTTACGGAGGACAGGATGGGGAGGATCTTAGCTGCTCTCAGTGAAGTGCTCTGGTGGTCAGACTCCTCAGTGAAGCTGGAGCTGTCAGCACTGGGCTGGGAATAAGGAAGGAGCTGGTGACTGAAGCCGTGTGTCTTGGGAGCTGGGAAAGGAAGCAGGGACATGGACAGAAACCCAAGTGATGCACGGAAAGAAAACCAGTGCCCTCTCTCCTGAAAGGGCCTTTTATCATGGAAACAAAACTTGATTCTTTCTGCTGAGGGACTGTAATATTTTGTGTAAAACTAGGTTTTGTAGTTACTTAGTTAATTATTCATCCAGATAAGGACCTACTTGTTGCTCTGTTTTAGCTTTGTCTCTTGCATAAATTTGTATTTATGTATATGCAAACATTTAAAAATATTTTTTTATTCCTACCCACTAAAATGTTTTGAAAACTGTTACAGCACCAGTTTCCTTTGCACTGCAGGTTTCTACAGCAGGCTGGGGACATCAGGAGAAAGCAAAAAAAAACCCATTTCTCTGCTCGCCTGGGGTAAACACTTGACAGCAGTCACAATGCTGTGTAAATGCTCATTCCTTATCTTTTTCCTGGCATCCCTAGCAGATGGATTGTACTGTTTTGGAGTAAAATTATGAAGCAAAGACCATTCCTGTGCAGGCATCCGTGAGGTGGAAATGTCTCCTGCAGTGACAGGACTATTGTGTGTTGGCCCAGCCTGTGTAGAGATAAACACTGGGCACTGAGTGGGAGGAGATGGCTGAAGCTGATGCTGTTGGGTATTTTAGAGCAAGATAAGTTAATATATATTGTCAGTTTTGCATGGTTTGGGTTTTTCTAGCATTTAAGGACTACAAGGTCATGTTATACTACTGTAGTTTAAAGGTGGTAAGTACAGACTAAGAGGGATGGTCTGCATTGTAGGTTATTGTAGAGAAATACAAGTAATGGATAGTTTCTTACCTGTTGTCAGGTAAAAATTGATAGGACTGTAATACTGGGGTTCAGTACAAACTTACTGTCAAATGCCTAGAGGGAATATGAGAATGAATCTTTGTGATCCTGCCACTTTCAGAGCCTTCTTTTTTTAATCAGTGTTTGAGGAAACCCCATTACATCCCTGCCCACCTCGTTTCCCAGGACATTCAAACTGTTGGATAAAGAATAGTCATTGAGGAACCTCTATAAAACTGAAAGTGAAAAAGATGCAGAATTTTGCTCTGACAGAAACAGTCAAGAAGGCCAAAAGGATACAGTCACTGTGTGAGGGTACTTTGGGTTCAGGCACTTGGAAGGAGAAATGTGTGTAAGGTCCAGGATAGGACTTTTACAGGAACAAGTGGGCACAGAATATGTACACCTCAGTTTGTAAAAGGAGAGTTTTGGCTGGAGGCTGTAGGATGTGCTTTCAGTCAGAGTGCCTGGGACAAACATCAGAGCTGCTTTTAATGTGGGCTTGTGTGTGTGTTAGGGCACAGTTTCTGATTCCAGGGACTGGACCCAGGTCACATGGTGCCTTTTACTCCTGTGAGTCTCTGTGAGTGCTGCAGCTTAGGTTTGGTTTTATCCTGTGTATAAGTGACTTAAAATTCCTTGTCACTGATCTCAGACAGTGCATAAACACATAACCTGTGTGATGCTTTGGAAGGAAACAAAGGAATGTGGGCAGCAAGGGAGGGGGGGATTCTGTCCCTCTACTTCACTGTGTGAGACCCCATCTGCAGAGCTGTCTCCAGCCCTGGAGACCCCAGCACAAGAAGGACGTGGACCTGCTGCAGTGACTCCAGGGAAGGCCATGGAAATGTTCTGAAGGCTGGAGCCCCTCTGCTCTGGGGACAGGCTGGGAGAGCTGGGGGTGCTCACCGGGAGAAGAGAAGGCTCCAGGGAGAGCTCAGAGCCCCTGGCAGGGCCTGGAGGGGCTCCAGGAGAGCTGGAGAGGGACTGGGGACAAGGGATGGAGGGACAGGACACAGGGAATGGCTCCCACTGGCAGAGGGCAGGGCTGGATGGGAGATTGGGCAGGAATTGTTGGCTGTGAGGGTGGGGAGACCCTGGCACAGGGTGCCCAGAGCAGCTGTGGCTGCCCCTGGATCCCTGGCAGTGCCCAAGGCCAGGCTGGACAGGGATTGGAGCTACCTTGGGATAGGGGAAAGTGTCCCTGCCCAGGGGCAGGGAGTGGAATGAAATTCTAAGGTCCTTTCAAACCCAAACATTCCATAATGTACAATTCTATGCCTGCTGTGTTCGCTGTGAACTTGTTGCAAGGGAAGTATACTCATTATACTGAAGACAGCATAATAAACTTGTATGAGTGGAATTCAGGAGAATAAACCCCCAGTCCTCCCCAGTGACAGGAAGTGACAGTCCTGACTGCCAGGGCTCACTTGGAGGGATTAGTCTTGTTTGGAGTATATTTCCCTGATTTTTGAGGTCCCATTCCTGTTAGTTTTATTAGGACCTGGTTCTGTTTGGTAGTTTGCTGTAATATTCATGTTTTTGTGACCTTTGGGACACACTGAAAATATCCATAAAGCAGCTGTTGCTCTGAGCCTTCAGAGCAGGGCTGGACCTGGACCTGTGATGGATGTTGGATCCTTCCCACCCGTGAAAAAGTCATTGCCAGCTGTCCACCTGGGGTTTTTTTTAAACTTATTTTTGTTTTCTTTGTCTGGAAAAATAAGGTAAGGTCCAGGTGCTCAACCTTTTTCTAACTGTTCTGTTACTCATTTTCCTAATCAGAGATAAATAACGTCAGTAGGTGAGTGTGAACCAACTATATTTGATCTAAATGATTGACCATCTTTGACTAGTAAAACAAAATTAATGTTGTAAAGAAATGACAAAAACCATGCTGTGGTACTTTTTACATTGATCAGAATTTTGCTGATGTTTTCTGTAGGTCTCCAAAGGATGGAGTTAAATCCTGCTTGGCTGGCACAGAGTGGTTTGCCATTAGCTGTGTGCTGTGCCTGGTGTCACGAGAGGCAGATTGGAGCTGGTTGGACACCAGGTCTCTAAGGGAACAGCTTGTTGTTTCTGTGTGAGACTTGAACACAGGGGATCTGGCTTTTCTAAGAGTTTTAGCAGACAGCAGAAATTACCTGTGAGTGTTTATACAAAGGGTGTATTAGACAACAGGCTCTGACATTGAGTTCAGCTGGATTAGGTTTCACAAGGAAGCAGCCAAAGGCAGAGGCTGTGCCAGGAGCTGGTGCAGTTCTGCAGTCAGTCTGTTGGCATGAAAACACTGAGGGTTGTTTGGGGTTTCCTTCCATTCCCTTATGGTTTTTATACTTGCAATCTCAATGTCTCACCAGACTGGGCATCCTTTTCTTCAGTATCTGAAGTTAATCTACACTTCTCTTGCAGCCCTTTTCTTCTTTTCCTCTGACGTTTGTGCCAGGGTGTCTTCATTTGACGCGTGTCTGTATTTGGTGTTCTGAAATGCCTGGAAAGCATAAGGAAACTTCCTTGTCAGCTAAGACCATTGCAGAGCCAAGCAGTGTGGTTAAAAAAGGGCTATTTCACCACAAAATCCTTTACCATAATAATTAGCTTTGTCTTCTAGTGTCCTTAAGCCTAACAATAGAACTTAATAACTTAAAAGTAATACATTTTAGAGGAAAATAGCACATTTTCCTATGCATGCTTACAATTTTCTTTAGAAAATCTCACAGATCTGACAGAGACAAGGAGAAATTGGCTGAAAGAGTTGTGTCTCAGGTTGAATTGCAGTTGTTTTATTGCTCTGAGACAGTCTTGAAAGTATTTTAGTTATTTTTAGGCCTGCATTGATAAGAGCCTGTAATTGTTGGGTAATTGCAATGCAAAACGATCTTAATTTGTAATGTTATAATTGATAGTAGCAATTGTGGAGACTGGAGATAGAAGCAGAACAAGTAAGTATCCAAATAACTATCCTTTTCCTTAAATATTGTAAGGATTTTTATTATTAGTATCAAGTTCTTCCTGTAAGAGTTAAGAGTAAACTTAAATAAAGTGACAGTGCATGAATTGTCTGTTTTAAAAAGAATTCTTCACTCTTCACAATTATGCTGTGTTTAAGAAACTGGCTGCTTGTTAGCTATATTAATGAAGTATTGGAAACTTCTTTTTCCCTCTTGTCCCCAGGGGTGGAGGTTGGAATAGCCAAAGGAATCACAAGAATCTTCATTTCATACCTGACAGTTCATGTGTTGATCTTTTCTCACTTTATGCTCTCTATCCACAAGACTTTGTACTGATGAATTTGGTTAAGTGATTGCCTTTGTGTCACACCCATGGTCAGAGCTGGTGTTTTAGTCCTAAGTTTCTTGCTGTTGATGGGTGCTCTGTGCAGTGCCTGCTGTCTGTGAAGGCAGAGGGATGTCCAGAGTGGAAATAAAACACCTCCGAGTTACTCATGATGTGTGCCAGCCTTGGGAAACCCCCTTGGCTTACTGAAATATTTGTTGTGTGGATTGTCTATGTTGAGTTTGCTTCTTGTTTGCATTTCCTTCCATTTTAGTTGTGATAACATTATTTTGTTAGCATTAATTTTATAAAATCTTCCCTTTAGGACACAGCTTAGGCTACGGCTTCGTGAACTACGTAACTGCAAAAGATGCTGAAAGAGCAATAAACACACTGAATGGCCTCAGACTTCAGTCAAAAACAATCAAGGTAGGAGCTCTGCAGTCTTCTGTGAAAATAATAAATTGTAATCAACTTCATTCTGATGGTAAAGTTTGTGTGCTCCCAGCTGCAGCAGGCATGAATCTGGGAGGAGAGTAGTGAAGTGTTTTGAAACAGTTTTATATTTGAAGATTCCTTTCTTTATATTCCCTTCTATTCCCACCATTTTTACAGCAGTAGAGGGACCATTATAGGTGGTCGCCAGGCTTTTTAACTCATGCACCTCTTGGATACTTCATAATATTTGTTGTAAATCTTGTCAATACACATGCACTCCTTTCCTTATACAAAACAACAGCCTGTCCTCTCTGTGTATGATTCATTCCTGCTTAGGTGATCTATGCAGCTTTCTCCAGTAGCAGAAATTAGGAGAGAAAACTGCACTCTACTCGTGCCATCTTTTTATGAAGCCTTAGAAAATACACTGGCAGGACAAGTTCTTGATGTGAGCTGTGACAGCTCCAGTGGCTGAGTCAGAACTTGGGAATCTTCATGTGGCAAAAGTGTTTGTTGAGAGCATTGGTTTGGGACTGCTGCTCTCTCCTTACAGCAGTGCTATATTGTTATCTCTTGGTAAGCCCAGAATGAATGAAGTTATGTAGGGTCATGCCCTTTCTTCTGTTGTTTGGTTGATTTTCCCCTACTCTCTCCTGGTTCCATTTTTTTGAACTCCAATAAAAAAATGTGTTGGTAGTGGAGGAGTTAATTAAATTGGCTCATGACAATAAATTGATCTTCTCTGTTAACACCATGAACATGTATTTTTTATTTCTTTGAAAGGTTTCCTATGCCCGCCCAAGTTCTGAAGTTATCAAAGATGCTAACTTATATATCAGTGGCCTGCCCCGGTCAATGACACAGAAGGATGTAGAAGATATGTTTTCCCGTTTTGGGCGCATCATCAACTCACGTGTGCTTGTGGATCAAACCACAGGTGAGTTCTGGGGCCTTGGCTGCTGGAAACAGGAGTGTACAGCATGTGTTTGCTGTTTTTTCTGAGACTGGCAGTACCTAAACTTAAGTAAATTAGACTTCCACAAGCTGATCATGACATCTGATGTCAGCCAGTAATAGAACTTTAACAGGATATCCATGTTCAGTGATTTTTTTTTTAAACAGAGAATGATAAGCACTGCCTTTTTTCCAGCTTACAGCCCAAACCTCAGACCATATATAGGATATTTGATAGATATAGGATTATTGATATTTTTATCAGCTACTGATTTGCCAGATCTGCTTTCTTGCCCTGACACTTGCTGGCACTGCAGTGCACTGTGTTTCTGGGCCATGTGTGTAAGCTGGAGTGCTGACCTTACCTTGACTTTACACACATGCAGCTCTTATCCACGGGTCAATTCCAGGCCAGTGTTACAGATTTAAAGCAAAACAAAAATGTGTTTTGTCTTTTGTACCAGCCTGGAACTCACCCACTCAATTTTCTCATATTTTAAACCATTTGAGAAGTCTTACAATCGTCTGTGGTTACTGCTAAGCAAAGGAATTAATTTCATACACATAGTACTGCCCTAAAAATTCTAAATGTATTTTGTGTATTAAAAAAAAAAAAGGAGAAGTTAGTTAGGCACTTGGCTCAGGGGAGACCAAAGTTAATGTTTTCTTTATTATGGTAATTCTGACTGTGTTACAGTGTGTTTTTAATTTCTTACCCCATTATTTCAGACAGTATAATTGTCTGGATTATCCTGTCACCCAGGTGTTCTGTGGTTTTACTGGTAGCCCACATGTCATTTATTAATGACATAGAGACAGCTTTTACAAATACACTTTTTCACTGATTATGCATCTGCTGTATTGGAATAGAAGACAATCTAATTCTAGCAGTTCCACACTTAACACTTATAACTGAGATGTACATTTATACATATCAGTTCAGAAGCAGCTTTCCTGCTCTGTAAGGAATCTGCTGTGGTTCAGATTGGGCCACCAGCAGCTGCTGGTGGGCTCAGTCTGAGTGCAGGCTGAGGTCTGCAGGGCTGTGTCCCCATCAGAGCCAGCTCCTGGTGCAGGCACCACTTGCAGGTGTTTGGTCAGATCATGCTGCAAACACGACTGTGCATCAGAGAAACCTGAGGTGACTTGGTGAGATCTGGGGGCTGACATGGCAGACACTCCATGGCTGAGTGAGGGAAACCCCATCCTGCCTTTCCTGGAGAAAATTATTTGTTTTGCCCAACTCTGATATTGGCATGGTCCTGTCTCTAGAGCTGGTTATCTAGGACACAGCTGTAATGAGAAGTAAGAGCAAGACTTGTGGAGCACAGCAAACTTCTTAATGCAAGTGTCCAAACTAGTCATCCCTCTCTGGCAGTCCGTGGGGTCTGGATTTGATAGAACTGTAAAAAGAGAAGACAGAAGTCATACAAATAAAATCTCCCCAAGAGTAATATAGTTTCCATGGGTGTGCTGAGGCCTGATGCTGTGTAATTCAGCTCAGAACACAGTGCCTGCTTTCTGATAGCCTTAATAATGCATTGACTGAAGAGTGGGTTCTGTTACATCTCCCAGTTAATGCCTGCAGAGCCTGGGCTTGCCATCCCCCCAGGAATGTAGCTGTGCCTTGGCTTTAAGCCTGCCTTTCATATCTTGATCTACTCCCACTTAAGACATGTTTTAATTTGTGCTGAGCTGTACCTTCTCACAGAGGTGGTATTCCAGCTTTTGAAAATTATTCTGTTGAAAATACCCTTTCTACAATATTTGTTTTAGAAGCACTAGGGTGAGCAGCATGAAAGTGGAGGAGTCACAGTCAGCTGAGCTCTAGGATGGGCCTTGCAGAGTTCTGAGTGATGCTGCTAATCTGGGCCTTCCCAGGGTGGGACATAGCCTTCCCCCTGGCACGGGAGGCTGATCTCAGTGGTACCTGAGCATACAGTGCTGTCAGCTCTACTCTGATGAGCCCATCCGTTGTTTTTTATCAAAATGCAAACACACCTTGCTTGCTGCAGGTTTTGACATGTTGCATTTCCTTCTGTGAAACAGAGAAAATGATCCTCAACTGTTACCAACAACCTTGTGATTTATGATAAGCTTAACTTCTGTATCTGGCTTTGAAGATGATCCTGGGTGGATGTGAAGAAAAGATAGAAGTATCTGATATGTCCCTTTCTGAAACAGAGCTAATGAAGTCCTACGTTTAGTCTGGCCACAATACCTGCTTTGGAATGGCATTTAAACAAAATGTGCCCTTTTAGCTTCACTGTGATAAACTGTGTTTTCAGCCTATGGTCAAGTCACAGATGAGAAGGAAGGGGAGGAGGGGAGATCTCACAAGGCCTAACTTGTACCTCAGTCAGAAGGATAACAGCATCCAGGGGCTGGGACTAGGAAAAAAATGTGCAAATTTTTAACAGCTGTGATATTAGTTCAGTACAGCTACCAAGAGGTAATTCTTCATTGATTTTAATGAATAAAAATAATCTATGTGCCAACTGGAAATAACGTATGTGGTGCAGGTGAAATTGTGATTTCTTCATTAAAAAAGGTAAAAGTCCTTTATTATAGTCAGACATCTGTTCCCTCATCTCTGAACCTGAGTGTGTTTCTAGCATGAAAAAATGAAAACATTTGCAAAAACATATCAATTCTGTGTTTGTGGATGCTCTTTAGTGATAAAGTAATTGAAACTAAGGGGTTTGGGTTTGTTTCTAACCAACTGGAATTAATTCCTTTTTTATTTAATTTAAAATGTTGAGTTTTCTGTGAATGGAAATGTCAGTTGGTGACGAATATCATGGAATTCTACCACTTATTTTTTTAAGTGTTTAGTCACTGTGATTGTTATAGTTGAAATGAGTATGTTAACTTGTCTTTGGTTTCTTAATTTTGTACTTTATCCTCCAGCTGCTGAAGAAATGTAAATTTAGAGAACTTGAAAGCTGTGACCATAGAAATACTGAACTTTTTTGGGTTTTGTTTTCAAAGTTATTTTGAGTTTATCCTGAACTTCAATTTTTTGTTTGTTTGTTTGTTTGTTTTTTTATTGGTTTGGCTACAAGGTTTGTCCAGAGGGGTCGCATTTATCCGGTTTGACAAAAGGTCAGAAGCAGAAGAGGCAATTACAAATTTCAATGGTCACAAACCCCCAGGTTCCTCCGAGCCCATTACAGTGAAGTTTGCAGCCAACCCTAACCAGAACAAAAATGTGGCACTGTTGTCGCAGCTGTGTCATTCACCAGCTAGACGGTTTGGAGGGCCAGTGCATCACCAGGCGCAGAGATTCAGGTAGGTTAGGAAGAACAAATGCATTTAAGGCTGTGCTCCTGTTCCTGTGTCCATCTGGGGAGCTGTGCCCTCACAGGTGGGCAGTGATACCTTCATTGCAGCATGTGTGGATGAATACATAGTGCACTGTGTGTCCTCAGTGTTATGTAAAGAAACTGTTATATTAAAATATGATTAAAGAAAAATCTTACTTGGAAAATTTATATTGAAGTTAGTATGTAAAGATACCTGCACTCTGTCTGTGTCTGTTTCCACTGCTGGGTTACAGTGAGGGGACAGCAGCAGCAGGTTCCAGGTGGGTGTTGGTAGGTGCCTGTCTCAACAGATCCCCATTCTGTGGTCTATACAGCTGAACACAGATAGAATTTGGCAACTTAATTAAAGCTTTGAATGGTTGGTTCCAGCAGAGAGGTGTTACAGTAAGAGAGGAAAACCTTATTTCTGATGAGGAGATTCTGTGGGATTCCTGCCTGCATTGCAACCTGTGCAGGGTTCTGCCTTCCCTCGAGGCCTCATGAGTTTACTGATGAGAACATTAAATACTTGCAGCATCCTGTCTTCTTCCAGGGCTATGGCAGAAACTGTGCTTTGCCAGATTGCTTTGGTTGCTTTGAATAGGAATTGTTTGAATTGAAAATGCCTTGGGTGTTCATGGAGGAAGCTGATGGTTGGAGGGTGCTCTGGAAAATGCAATGTAGTGACTGTCTTCGAGAGAAGCAGTGGGCTTTAAGATGTTATATGTTTCTGAGAGTAGTCCTTCCCTGTTGAGAATTTACTCCTTTTTTTTATTGTTTTATTTTTCTCCTGTGAGGGATGCAATGAGTTCAGTAAAATTGGACAAAAATTCCAGCCACCTTTAGCTGTGCTGCTGTTCCAGTGTTGCTGTCTCCTGTCCATAGTGCTATAGCTCCGCATTTTGAGCACAGCTCTTGGTAATGGGTCTCCAGAGAAAATTCATACTTTGTAGTCAGCTGTGGTTTTATACTGAGAGTGGTTGAACAGTTTGCCCAAGGAGACAGTGAAGTTTCTGTCCTTGGAGATGCTAAAACCTGGCTGGAATTGATACCAAAAGGATTAATCTAATTTCTACTGTGCCTGTGTAGTTTTAGCAGGAAACAGGGTATGCAGGATCTGCTTTCCTAGCAAGGATGGTTGGAAGATAAGGGGAGGACATCTGGCTTAGAAATGCAGCCACAGCCAACTCAAGGACTGAACCTGGGAAACTGGGGAGAGCTTTATAGTAAAGAGCAAAATCTGCATGTGGTGACAGCATATAAGCAACACACTTGTAGAAGAACACGTGCACTCAAGGTGGAGTTATCCCCTGTGCAGCCAGGCCTGTAATGAATAACGCCCTTCTGACCACTACAGTGGTGTTAAGGAGTTTTATTTGACTGAGTTTTGGTGACAGAATGAGCCTAAGCAACCTGCTCCAGGTGCCCTGCTTCAAGCAGATTTAGCAGATTTCCAAAGGTCCTTGCCAGCCTCAGTCATCCTCCAGTTCTCTTCAGCTGTAGCCCAGGGAAGTTTAGCTCAGGTAGCTCCTCATGTCCCCAAAGCAGTCACCCAGATCTCCACACCAAACCTTCTGAGCCATGCCAAAGAATTAAATTCTGCATTGTTTGCATTTAGGTGAATTATTAAAAAATTAACACATCTGCCCTTTGTCTCAGCCAGGGCTTCAGTATGCCTTGATGCTAGTAAAATCTTTTTTCATTCTTAACGTTCTTAATTTAATTGGACGTTTTCATCATCGTTCTTCCCCTAAAATTTATGCCAGGACTTAAATGCATCAGAGTAAGCAATGCAAATAATATTCACGTCCATAATTAAGAGACCAAATAAACACCTCTAATTCAGTCCTGTAAAGATCACTCAGGAACAATAAAAATGATTAATGTATTTATGTTAAGAGCTGCTGATAAAACTAAATTTTAATAACCAGTTTGTTCATTATTCTCTTATTGTACCGTTTAGAGCAGCACTAATGTCAGTTGTGTGCATTTCATAGAATCACAGATGGGTTTGGGTTGGAAGGGACCTTGAAGCTCATCTCGTCCCATCCCTGCCATGGGCAGGGACACCTTCCTCTATCCCAGGGTGCTCCAAGCCCTGTGCAGCCTGGCCTGAAACACTTTGAGGAAAGGGGCACACCTGGTGTTTTTGTAGGCTTGGGATGTCCAGTGTGGGGGTTAAGATGGAGAAAATGTTCTCTGCTCCATTCCTGCTGCCATGGGAGCTGTGTCCTGCTGGATGTCTGTGCCCCGTGTTGTTTGTTGGTACACTTTGGCCGGCTGCTGCTCCCAGACCTGCTGGTGGGGAAAGAGCTGAGGATTTTGAGGTCCCACAGCCTGGCAGAGATCAGAATAGAGCAGTTGTGGGTCCGGCCGTGCTTTGAGGAAGGTGCTGTGGACACAAGAGCCACCAGTTGACTTGCAGACACAAACTGTTCATCTCTGCCTCCTCACAGACTTGCAAGAACTTCAACACTTCTTACAAAGCTTCCTTCCCTCCATCACTCATGCAGGCACATCTGTACATGTATGCACAACACTTACACCATAGGAACATGGAATGGTTAAGGTTGGAAAAGACCTCCAACATCATCAAGTCTGTCCCACATCCCTTTGTATTTTTTCCCCACCTTTAGTGCTAGCTGCAAGTTTTTCTAGTGAGTGTCTTCCTTGAAGGCTGCTGAACTGGAGGAGTTGTGATTATTTGTGGTGTGGTTAAGCTCAGGAACCTGAGTTTGGGCTGAGTATTGTTTGTTTTGGTAGTGAGCAAGACATGATGAATGGATAAGCAGCTTCCACAGAGCCCACAGTCTGTATAAATTAAAGTTGTGATCTCTGCTCCACAGAGGTTGGATACTTAACCTGATATTTTGATTGTATTTCATCTCATTTGATCACAATCCCTGTAAATCCAGGATTAAGCCTTTACTATCTAATTTGTAATTATTAATTTCCTGCAGATATTTCTCCAACCCTTTGTTTAATGTTCTTTTAATCCTTTCAAGTTCCTGTGGTACTTGTGGCTCACATCAGGAACTGGTCTTAGTGCTATGTCCCACTGGATTCCTGGGCTAATTCAAAGACTCAGGCTCTCTGCTCCCTTCCAGAGGGAATGATGCCACAGCACGGGGCTGTGTCTGGAGGACAGATAAGACATCTGGGGCAGGAGTTTCTTTGGCGTGTAAGATTTGTTTATTTAAAGAAAATAGGTCTCCAGGTGCTGAACTGTGATGAAATGGAGGGGTTTAGCTCCTGAAGCATGAGGAGACTGCCCAGGACCCCTGAGGTTCTGTGCTTTTGCAGCTCACCAGTTTTATAGTAGAACAACATTCTTTCAAACCTCAATTATTGCTAGTTCAGCTGATTTTGCTTTCAGATTTGTTCAGAGTTTGGAGCCAGTTCCTGTAATGGGCATAACTCTACCAGTATCAGCCCATGAGTTCTGCCCGAAGGGGAGCCATTTCTGATAGTTCTTTGATCCAAGGGGAAAGGCAAGAAGACTGTTTAACCCTCTCAGTGATACAGTTGCTCAAACAGGTACTGTAGATCTGCTTGGTTTTACTCCAGTGAAATTGTTTAATTGTTTTCAGTTTTTAGACCAATTTGTAATTTGGATGCCAGCTGTGTGTATTGAGTAGAAACCATTTCATCCAGAGTAGTATTTCATCAAAGTTCTGGAAGAATATGGGAAGAAAACCCAGTTGCTTCTGTTCTTCCTCACGTGGTTGTTTGACCCAACACCCTGATTTATTTCAGGCTTAGAGCTTGTGACACTTGAGTTCTCAACAAGATTTGTGTTGGCCACAGCAGATAATTTCTGTCTCTAGCAGAGACAGCCATAAAATTGCTTGTCAGAAGGACATCGTCAGTGTAGCTGAACTCCTGCTCTTTGTGGAACTATTAAAAAAAAAATAAAAAGCTGCCAAGCTCAAGTGCAATGGCAACACAAGCTGGTATTAAAACTAATGTTCCTGCTTATTGGCATCCCACCTGTAGTGCTGTATGCGACTGTCCTCAGAGTGCAGGGAAAAGAGTTCAGCAAAATCAGCACAAAGCTGTATTAGGAGAGGTTTAGGTTGGGTATTAGGGAAAGGTTCTTCCCCCCGAGGCTGCTGGGGCACTGCCCAGGCTCCCCAGGGAATGGTCCCAGCCCCGAGGCTGCCAGAGCTGCAGGAGCCTTTGGCAGCGCTCTCAGGGGTGCTCAGGGTGGGGTTGTTGGGGGGTCTGTGCAGGGACAGGAGTGGGACTTTATGATCCCTTCCAGCTCAGGAGTTTCTGTGATTCTATGAAAATAATTTATAGGACTTGCATAGACCTAAAAAGAAATTGCTTTAATTTAGGAGTGTAATTTCTGAGATTTCATCCTCCAGTGGGTTAAACTAATCCCAGGATCTCTTAAATGAAGCACTCTGTCTGTCTTATGGCAGAGTGAGCAAAAGGTCATTAAGAGAAATGAGAAGCTTATAAAGTGAAGGAACCGTCCACAAATAACGCTGGCTACAGACTCTTTGGGAGGGTTGAAAAAGCAATGTGGAGGAGACAGTATAAAAATAATTACAACAGAAATGAGGACACTAGCTGGAAGTGTGCTAAGACTGAGATAGTTCAAATTATAATATTAAAGGAATTCTAAAACCACTTTCTCTGAAACATCCTGGATCTCTGTTGGCCTCAGTGTTTGCCCTAGTAAGACATTGGTTTAAACATCCTTAATAAGTAGAACTTCCTAAAGGTCATCTTCAATTGGCGTGGCCACAAAAATCTGTCCTGGTAGGACAGAGAGCTGTGTGTCAGCTGCTGCAGGCCCTGCTCATGCAGGCTGTTAGCCTCAGCTGAGTGAGAGGACTGGGGTCCCTCTTGTGCAGAAGGAGAACAGAGATTCATCAGATTGGCTGAAGAGTATTTCCTACAGGTTTTTTTTTTTTTTAATTACTTTTCTAATCTTTTGGGGGACTTTTTTTGTTTTACCTTGTTTTGTTTGGATTGGGTTTTTTAATAAACCTGTAACATTTTTGTGAGTCAGAGCAGGAAGAGAGGAAAATCTGTTTGAAGATAAGTGTATCCAAAGAGCAGAGGTACTTGCTGTTTTAAATTACTTTGTCTCAAACTAGCATTTAGATTTGTTGTTTTCTTTCATTTAACACCAGTTGCTCTTCTACAACTGACTGCAGTCCTTGATGTGGTGTTACCTGGGCTCATGGGTAGAGCCTGAGCCTTTGGAGCAGGCAGGGGCAGAGCTATACTGACTGCTGGAACCAACATCAGGCAATTCTGAGCTCAGTGGTTTGAGCAGGGACTCAGGACTGGTGATCTGTTGAGATGAAAACTTGACAGATACTAAGATAAATTCATCCTACCAGACCATTACTCACTTGGAAAGAAGCTACAGAACTGAAGGTGTCTGTCAGAACAAGTAAGTGTATCAAGCATGCAAGCACAGGAACATTTTTATACAAAGCCAAAAGAAATAGCAGATGTGTCACCTCATCATCAGATCACATGGCTTGGTATGTCTCATTCACCTTGTGGTACTTCTAACTGCTTTTTCAGTTTGGCTGTAGTATCAGGCTTCCCAAACTTGGCTTTTCTTGGGGCTGGCTGTCACTGGGTTGGTGCAGCTCAGGAGTGTCCCACTGTGCTCCGGGAGCCCCTGGGCTGCAGAGCAGCAGCGAGGGAGGGATGGAGTGATGCTTGCTCTGGGGACAGGAGAGTCCAGGAGCTCAGGTGTCCAGTGTCAGGAGTCAGGAGCTCTGAGCACCAGAGAGCCTGGGGGAGATGGGCACTGAGTGGTTCTTGTGTGTGAGTGCACTCTGTGTGTGTGTGTGTGTGTGTGTGTGTGTGTGTGTGTGTGTTTGTGCACTGCCGCCCCTGCTCCCCTCCCTCCCCATCCGCCTCCTTGAGCCCTCCCTCCTCGAGAAAGGCAGCAGCAGCTCCTTGATACAGGGCAAGAAAGAGTAAGAGGGGAAGTGTTTGGCACTTACTGCAGCATTCACTGCCCAGACATCCCTTCCCTGTTTCCTCCAGGTCAGCAGAGAATCAGGATCTGCCACCGCCCTGCTCTTGGCAGAGAGCAGCTCGTGTACCGCTTTTAAGGGGTTTGCAAATCACCAGTGGTACACCTCAATTTGGGAACCCCTGGTATAGTATCATTATATTTCTATGATCACATGACCTCATATTTTTAAATAATAAATAAGCACAAGGGTTCAAAGTGAGTTTTTGACCTTAACTTTCACGTTTCCTGGCCTTTGAGTGCTTAGCTGTGCAATCCCAATATTGCACTAAAATATTGAGAAGCTTTCATTTTCTGGAGTGTAGGCCAGAAGTAGAATTAAGGGGAATTAGAAATGTGGGTTATAGGGAAAAGAAATTAATACAAAGCAAGACATAAAAAGGAGAAGATTTTTGCTTTTTTTTTGTGTGTGAATCCTGCTGAGGTATTGTGAAGGAGGCAGGATTCAGGAAGAGTGGGTAGGTGCTTTAAAAAAATCCAGTTCAGTAAAATCAGATCTAAGTTTTCCTGGAAAAATTAATAAAACCATCCACACACACTGGAATAATAAAACTGCACTGAGCCTGCTCAAGTTGGGAGTGTTTGCCTGTACCTGCTGCCTTTGGGTGGAAAGGGAGTAGGTTTTGTTCTGTTTCACAAAAGAAGCAATTTCACAAAAGAATACAGTCTCTACTCCTAAGAACCCAGCACAGTCATCCCCTGCCCCGGCAAACCCAAAGAAACTCTTGGGCTTAAGAGTTTCCCAACATGTTCTTTTAGAGGCAAGAAAAGGACCATGGGGTGAAAAGAATCTCCTGTGTCATAAGTGGGAGATGCCTGGGGGTGTCTGGGGCCTCTGGGGAGGTGCTGCCTGTGCCCCCAACTGGAGCAGTTCTGCAGCAATGCCCTGGGCACTCTGAGCAGCCTGGCTGAGTTCAGAGATCCATCCAGGTCCCCTGGGAAGGTGATCATGTAATCTTGCCTTGCCTGTTCCTTGCCTATTTCTAAGGATAGTTCCCTGTTGATAAAGCAGTTGGAATACTTAACTTTTTTTTTCCTGGCAGCTGTCAATTTGATTGTCAATTTGAATGGGGAAACATTTATGTGGCGGTTTTGATGTGCCATGTATAAAATATTCATTCTCAGTTGCTTCCCATTCAAGTTAATTTGCTTAATTGAATTGAACTTTTACATGAAATATTGTGCTTTTTATTTGCTAGGTTCTCTCCTATGGGTGTAGATCACATGAGTGGGCTTTCTGGTGTAAATGTTCCAGGAAACGCATCTTCTGGCTGGTGTATCTTCATCTACAACCTTGGTCAAGATGCTGATGAGGGAATCCTCTGGCAGATGTTTGGCCCCTTTGGTGCGGTTACCAATGTGAAAGTTATTCGAGATTTCAACACCAACAAGTGCAAAGGTTTTGGTTTTGTGACCATGACAAACTATGAAGAAGCTGCAATGGCCATAGCAAGTCTTAATGGCTACCGCCTGGGGGACAAAATCTTACAGGTTTCCTTCAAAACCAACAAGTCCCACAAATAACTTGCTCGTGCTTTTTGTATGGAATAGATAATGGAGTGACAGAAGTTGAAACATTTTTGTTAGTGTAAAACTCATTTTGCGCCAATTTTCACAAGTGTTTGTCTTAGTCTAAATGAGAAGTGAAAAGGTTTTATATTCTGGGATGCAACTGACATGTTCAAATGTTTGAAATCCCACAATGTTAGACCAATTTTAAGTTCCTTTAAGTTATTTCATTTAAAACATGTTAAAAATCCCCTGAAATCTTAAGTAGATTGCATTAACTAGACCCTCTGGATGGTGGTAAAATTGAAGCATGCTTTCACTTATGAGACTAACATTTGTTTCATTGAATGTTGTCTGCAAAAACTGGAATTTTCTGAAAAATATCAGACTGAATTCATTGATTTTCTTTGGTTTGATGTTGTTCTTCCTACCCATCCCCCTGGCCTTTTGTTCCCCCCCCAGTTTCAGTAATATGGAAGAAAAGTTGAGAAATACTAATGTTTTAGTTGACAGTAACTTGTTTGATCAATTAATATTCATTACTCTGTGTCTAGTTGAGGATCAAGCTTTTTAAAGTCAAGGTCTTGTAAGTAGTAGCATGCCAGCCTAACTTTAACACCATTGAGGAGGTAAGTTGCACACTGAGCAGTGGCCAAGCTGTCCAATTCACAGGTTTTAGAAACATGACTTTTAAAGCCCACTTTGAGAGGAATGGACCAAAGAGTTTCAAAGAAACTCCGGGAAGATTTCAGAGTCAAAATGAAACTCCAAAAAAGCGAGTGTGAATATATGTTGCTACTTTATCAGACTGAATCTCTTCTGTCCAAATATTTAATGCATGGTGCACTACTTACTGGTACATTATAATGCAGCAAGATACTTACTCATTTTCCAAGATCATTGTAGTTGGAATTCCTTTGGCAGTTCTATTTTGTAAAGAAAAACCAGTTATAAACATTTGAGCATTGTATTTCTCGCATCCCTTCTAATGAGTGCTAGTTTTTCTATTTTAATAGGATTTTGTTTTGACAACTAGCTTTACTTATTGAACACTCAGCAGAAAAGTACTTACAACTTGCAAGTTAGATATTAACCAAAAAAACCCTTTGATTTGTAGATTTAAAGATTAATCCCCCAGGTTTTCTGCAGACTGCCTTGAAACTTTGAGTTGTTCTGTTTCTGTTAATTTTCTTTTGCTTTTTTGTGTTTTTTGTTTGTTTTTACTTTTGCATTTAAGAACATTAAATTTGATTTTGTTTTGCTCAAATTTTGTTTTGTTTTTTATTTTCTGTTCTTTTTTTTGCTAAGTATTGCACAAAGTGTCCAGCTTTCAGAGTGTTGTTTGAAGGAACTGTAGCTCCTCTTAAAGAGAATTTTAATTTACTGCTTTGACAGATGAGTAGAAAAAGAAGTTTTGAAACAAGCACCACAATAAATCTGTCACATAGAAATGATGTGTCACAGACTGATGTAACCCTCAGGTGTGCTTGGGTAGGAGACTGGGAAGGCTGACCCTGCCTGTACAGGTGTGTGAGCTGCTGGAGACTTGCCTCTGGTGGTAGCTAGAGCAGGTGTGGAAATGAGGTCTGTGGCAGTTCAGTGCAGTGTCTCCTTGTTTTGCCTGGATCTCTACCAGCCCCAGAGTTCATTTCCAAACTCCAGAGGCCAGTCCATGCTGCCTGCTCGTCTCGCTCCATCCCCAGCTGAGCTTACCTTGTGCTTGCCGCCGTTTGTCCTCTCCTTGTCCTCTCCTTGCCGTGGGATCTGCACAGCCCGAGGGCTTCCTCAGCCTCCACGTGTGGCTGAGCTGCTGCCCAGCTCCAGGGAAGACCTGTGGGAGCTGCTGATGTTCCTGGACCTGCCCAGGACATGTTTAAACCCTACAGATAGGCCTTGGCCCAGCGAGCAGCCTCCTGCTGAGTTTGAACCTGTGTGCAGTGAATGCAGGTGGGATTTTTTCCTGTTGAAACATTCAGCCTTGCCTCTTCTGCCAGTCTGTTCCCTCCCCATCTCTTGGGAAGCTCAGTGGATGGTGAAACAGTACTGTGACAAGGCACCCAGCCCACACCCATCCCCCAAAGCTGCTCTTGGCTGTCAGAGATTTCCTTCCACCAATACATCACCATCCACTTATCACGTCAATGATTTTTCTTTTCTGCGTACAAGGAGAGCTTGGGAAGCATTCTGGGGCTTCTCCCAAGTTCAAGATGTGTAGTACAGAGAAGTTCTCTTACCATGTCCCATCATTGTTGAACCCTGCACTGTCCTGTTCCACAGGAGTTGGCTGTAGTCGTTCCCAGTTCCTGTCATTCTCTCTTGCTTTATTCCATTTAAGATAAATTTGCTGCTAAACTAAATGGGAGTTGTTGTATATCACAATATTTAGCTGGGGGCTCAGAGTTGCAGTGAGTGACCCCCAAACAAGACTTGATATCAGTACTGGTTCCAAGCACATGAGCTGTGGCAGCAGCACATTGCTGTGCTGCCACTTTTGAAAAAAACCCTTCTCTTGGATGCTTCCTGGCATCACTGTTCCTTGCTTTTTCCACTGCTTCCCTATTTTTCCATCTCTCATTCTTTGCTAAATAAGAAGGAAATGCAGGATATGGTTCTATACCACTACTACAACAACAGTCTCTTTTAGGAAAGGTCTGATTCCAGCTTTCTTTGGTAGTTGCTCTGATAATAATTTTCAGGCAATTGATATGAGCAAAGCACTGCTGCTGGAGTCAGGAAAAGAGGAAAAACTCCTGCTAATATCCAGAGCTGATACCAGAAGTAGTGTATGATCTGTGCTGTTCTAACAGTCAATAAAACCTTGGCATAAATAGCTGAAGTCGAGAAAAAAATTGTGTATTCTTGATGCTTTTGGTCTTAAGCAGCAGCTTGTGCATCCTACTAGTAAAGACCAAAAGGAAGCTTCTGGGGGTGGAAACTAAATTCTAGCAAGACATCTGCCAGGAGTTGTTCTGCCCAAAAGGTAGGAGCAACTGGTTTCCTCCTGACACCCTGCTTTGAAGCTCTCACTTGAACAGACCTGTTTCAAGAGAGGTTTTGGCCTCTTAATTCTCCAAGAGTGCTCTGTTTTTCATCCATCAGTTTGATGGAATCCAGGTGTTTCTGTCAGGTGGTGCTTCTGTTAGTGCTTACAGGATCTTGTAGAATCAAAGGGCTGTCTCAAAGCAGAGGTTTCACATTGCTCCTGAGATGCAGTGGTCTCACTGAGGTAGAGAGTTCTGGAAAGTCTTCATTGCTGGATTAGGATGATGATCAGATTTTGGAGACCTGGATTTGTTGGTCTGTGCTGGAGATGTGCTGCAGGAACAGCTGAGATGGGAGTGTTTTGGGGTCCTTTAGAGTAGGTTTAGAGTCTCTTGGTACAGCCCCGGGTGTAGCTTCTGAAGGACCAGGTGTAATTCCTGCTGAAAACACAGTTGTCAATGCTGCTGTCACAGGGTCTCGTGTATAGATGCTGAGGGGAGTTACATTTGCTTCCCACATGTCCACGTGAATGGAATTCACCCTGTGCCAAATGCTGGCCACAAGCCTCATCACCTATAAACCTCCTGTTAATCATTAGCAGATAGGAGAATCCCACATAAATATGGAAGAGGAATCTCTGATGTTGCTGTATGTGCTTGTTACGAGCTGGCAAAGGTATGTGCAGATCCTTCAGGTGAGGAGATGGCAACACCAGAAATCCAGACATGAGCAGAATCAGAGCAGCTCAGTGTTTTCAGTTCTTGGTGATTTCCCTGATGGTGTCTGTGCACTGAAGTGTTGGATTTATTATATTTTATTCTTCAAGCTGCATTATCATAACATTTGGTTTACTTCAGCTGCTGCACTCTCCTGTTGGAGACTAGCCAGTGCAATTACTGTTGCCTCCTGAGCTCTCCTGTGCCGATCCCTGCATCTGTTCCAGCTCTGGGACTGGGAAAGGCTTGAGGATCCAGCTCTTAGGGTGAAGGGAGAAGTCACCATCGCCACAGTGATGTGTGTGGCCACAAAGCTTTTCCTTCCCTTTGCTTGGATATGTTTTTTTGTACATCTGTATCATGTGAGCATGAAAACCACTGAAAATCCAGAGACAAGTCACTGGAGCAGGATAAATTGTCACCGCAGTGAACACTGGTTGGTCAGTGTATGGTCACTTGCCCTTGTCCAGATGACCAAAGGGTGTTTGCATGGAGAGGACACCTATTTTTTATAGGGGTATTGAACGTTGTAGTAATGTTATTTATACAAAGCAGTTAAAAATCTTTTTTTAAAAAGTTTAAAATAAAAAGTGGTATCATTTATAGAAAGACTATCCAGCAGTCGAAACCAAAATGATGAAATAACTGTAAAGGTGACCCATTATTTTCAGGCTGAGTTGAAAATGAATAGTCCTTAAGGTCTTTCAACATTTGTTACAATTCTATGTTGCTTTAATGTTCTGGGTAAGGTCAATAAAGTAGAGATTCTTCAAATATTTCAGGAGAGATTTTTTTTAGTGCATTTTAAACGGCAATAACTCAAGTTCCTTTCTGGATAGTTTATCATTACATATGTGCTTTAAAAAAATCCAAACTTGGAGAATGTCCCCACGTTTACTTTTCTAATATAATATACAGGTCATATGATAAAATAAACTGTTTATTTAAAGTAGCTCCTCTGATAGCTCTGCCTGCAGAAGGTTAGAGTCTGTGGGAGGTTTTTAACACACAGCTCTTGTGAGCTGCTGATATCCTGGTTCAATCACATAAGCATGGAGCAGTTTGTCTGGATGCTGCCTCTGTCAGAAGGTCACCATATTTTTATTGTCCTTTATAACTCTGTCAGTGAAGCACCTTATTGTTACATTTCTATGTTTAGGCATCTACAAATAGCTTTAGCGGGAAGGGACCAAATTCACCTTTAGCATAAGAAAACACCAACCCCTTTGAGCTCCCTGAGTGGAGCTGCACTTGTGTTTTGGCTTTTTTTTCCATTTTATTTTTGCTTTCCAAGAGCTGAGTTTGTCACCTGAGGTATTTTAATGTCTGTTTGGAAGCAAGAGAGTCTTTTTGTGCCTTTGGCAAGTTCCTCTAATGTAGCTCTGCACTTCTCAAGGTCGGCTTCTCAGCGCAGTAGAATGGATAAACCCAGGGCTCAAGAGGCCAGTGGTTATTTTCTCAGATTATTATAATTACTATTTCTGGGTTTCTCCTTACTCATATAAAAAATAAAAAATGTGGAGTTCATAAAAAGGGTCTCAGTTCCCTCCCTCTCGCTTGGAAGCGGTGGCACGTCCATGACAACCAGTGGATTGAAAATCACTGTTAATTTCTAAGCATCCACTTGTAGGTTGATCAGGTACGGCGTCATTTCAGTGTTTGCTGTTTGTAGTAGGCTCACAAAGTCAAACAAACCCAAACTCAAAGTGTTGCTTTCTCGTCCTGCATGATTTATGATCTCCAAAGCATAACCCACCACCCCATGAGTGGGTTTGACGTTCAACTCTGGTGATTCCTTCTAGATCACACTCGATCAAACAGCAACAAAGGTTTACAAATATTTTTCTGTTGAGTGGAGTTTTCAGCACTGAAATTCTCTTTTGTTGCTAATGATGGGAAAACAGTCATGGTAGAACTGCCACCTGAAACCTTGGAAAATTGCTTCTGTGTTCACATTTTAGAATCTAAATATTCTCCTACTGTTCCTTATTTCTAAACATTTTTGAGCAAGTTTTTAGTGGTATGGCTGAACTTTTTAACTTGGTCATTGAGAAGAAAATTACTTGAGACATTTGAAACATAAGTTGGGATAAACCATTATTTGATGAGTAATTTGAACAATACTGTACTTCTAGGCTTTTTATTGATTTCCTTTCCTTTAACTTATGTAATCTTTTGTTTATAAATTAATCTGTTTGTGGGACAGAAGGTTTTATCTATTGCTTTCCATACTGTACAGTATATGGTTACACATTTTGTATATTTAGTGTGTTTTTAAGTTATTGATTTGTTTTATATCAAATAATTTATTTTTCAGGTACCATTTTCATTTAAACTTTGTTTTTACATGGGTTTACTTTAAATAAAGTATGACACTGCTTTCCAAATGTCTAAAATGAAGTTGAATCCCATTGTGTTATTTTGAGATGATTTATGTAAATTTATTTTAGAAATAACTGCAAAAATGTACCAAGTTCATACTTTGGTTGTGCTTCAACTCAAGTGCTTGGAAATTCTCTGCAATGATTTTTGAGCAGTTTGAAAAAAATGGAATTTTCATATTGAAACAGTTTAAAGATTTGTTGATGAAGCAGCAGCTTTGTAGAATCCTGTGGATGGAGTTATGAACATTGTTTTCTATATGGATTTTCAAAATTAAATGAAGCAACTCTTAGATATTTTACACTGGTGTTAAGACTTAAATGACATTATCTGTGTTAATAGTGCAAAGGAGTTTTGTACTTTTGGCACATGTTCATGGCTGGTTTTGTTGAGCACTTGTTTGGAACGTACTCGAGATGCTTTTACTTCAGCCCTGGTGAAGGGTGATGTAATTCAAAATAGAATTAGGCTTTTACTTAATTGTTCATATTTTGTCTTTTTTTTTCCTGCAGGAATTGGATTATTATTGTGCAGTTTGGAATTTGACATGTTTTCAGAAGAATCTGAACTCTGTTCAGGAATAGGCCAATCAAGGTTCCTCCACTATAGATTTTGTAACTTATGGCCTTGTTAGAAAGATGGAATTAAAAGAAAGGGCTTAGTTTCCTTTTTATTTTTCAGGAAAAAAAGTTGTTGTCTTTTTCTTACATTTTTCTTCCTGATCAAACCTAACCCAAAGCCCAGCTACACTGTTACTCAGAAATGTGTAGTGAGACAGGGAGCTCGTGGGGAAGCAACCTCAAGTTGGCCCATTGGAGATTTAGATTGGATGGAGATTTCTGCAAATTTTGCCAGGGTTGCCAAGCCCTGGCACAAGCTGCCCAGGGCAGTGGTGGAGTCACCATCCCTGGAAGTGTTCAAAAAAAGTGGCATGGGAGTCACGGGCTAGTAGTGACCATGATGGTGCTGCTGGGTTGATGGTTGGACTTGATTACCTTAGAGGGCTTTTCCAACCTGGCTGCTGTAATTCTGTAAAAAGGAACCATTGGTGCAGGTCAGGCTCCCTGGTTCCTTGGGTGAGGCTGGGGCAGGACAGACACCCCCAGATAAAACCCTGGGGGAGGCTCTGTAAGGGGCATTTTTCAGAAATGCTTCTGAAACCGCATCCTTTTGGTTGAAGGAACACATAACCCTGCTGGCTCTGCACAGACTCTCTTCTGGCCTTAGTCCTTTTTTTCACCAACACAAGCTTTTAGTTTTGGTAAGCTGAAGTCTGTCCTGCTGCGTTTCAGCAGGTGTCTCCTGTCCTTTAGTCACAAATAATCCCTCTGAGAGCTCAGCTAATTGTACCTTTGAGACATTGCCTTTGATTTTTCACTTCAAGGCTTACTGTGGAAAGTGATGTAAAGTAAGAGATATAAATAGTGTCTGATGTATGATGTCATGGAACGTGTGGCAGTGCTGCCTCAGCTCAGGATCTCTTCCAACTTAAGAGTGTTTAGATTTGCAGTTATTTTTCTGTGATGGGATTTTCTCAGTTCAGCACTGTTCACCATNCCTGGCTGCTGTAATTCTGTAAAAAGGAACCATTGGTGCAGGTCAGGCTCCCTGGTTCCTTGGGTGAGGCTGGGGCAGGACAGACACCCCCAGATAAAACCCTGGGGGAGGCTCTGTAAGGGGCATTTTTCAGAAATGCTTCTGAAACCGCATCCTTTTGGTTGAAGGAACACATAACCCTGCTGGCTCTGCACAGACTCTCTTCTGGCCTTAGTCCTTTTTTTCACCAACACAAGCTTTTAGTTTTGGTAAGCTGAAGTCTGTCCTGCTGCGTTTCAGCAGGTGTCTCCTGTCCTTTAGTCACAAATAATCCCTCTGAGAGCTCAGCTAATTGTACCTTTGAGACATTGCCTTTGATTTTTC
>VZUA01058625.1:0-27638 GCA_013401035.1 Horornis vulcanius
CACACTCCCACTTCTCTGCCCCCAGTGCTTGTTGAAACAGCTGGGAGACTGAGTAGGTTTATGGATGCTCTAGATAAAATCTTTGCCCCACTTAGTCCTTCTGGACATGTATTCATCCTGACACACATGCTTTTGAAAGGTTCAGGATAGTCATTCCACGTGTGTCTTGTTTTGCTAATTCAGTGGAAATTGCCAGAGAGCTCTGTCTCCCTCCATCATCAGGCAGGAACTGAAGCTGCCATTGTATTGTGGCTGTGATCGTGCTACTGTGCCTATAAATTATTCACGGTATTGCAGCGTAGTCTTCTGTTATGTTAAAAATAGGTCATCATGAGTGTCCCCAGTGAAATTGCTAAGTGACAACAGCTGATTTTAGCTTTGTCTCTAGAAAACTGTGACCTTTTCAAAGCAGTAATTGACAATTATGGTGTGCTTCTATCTGTGACAACTCCAGTGCACCTTCACAAACATTAATTCTCAGCAATGGTAACCCCACATTATACGTGAGACAACTAAACCAGAGCTACTAAATTACCTGCTGAGCTTTGCCGAAGCACTTTGCTCTCTATTAGCCTTTGCTTCCAGGTCAAAGAGTAAATCGGGATTATCAGAGAAGAGATTATAGTCTGAGAATACCTAAATGCTCTGCTCCTCCCAGGCACTTAGAAAGCCGTTCTTGAAAGGGCTGAGCAGGATTTTCTGGCTGATATGCATCAGTCACATATTGCTCTGGGGGGGCGGGGGCGGCTGTGGATATATCGAGAGGTACTTGACTTTTCCCATTGCCATATGGACTCCAGCCCACTGAATCCCCTGAATCAAGAGCAGAAGGCTTTCAGGTCCATTGCAGACACAGACAAACCTGGAAAGGAGGAGCATGATCCAGCAGTCTGGACAGAGGTCCAGGAGAAAGTCTCTTTTCCTCATAAGATACTGTATGGGAGGGCTCTGTGTGCACCCCCCCACCCCCACCCCCCCAAAAAAAAAGTGGAGTATTGTTGAAGTTTCCTTTGCTTGCTGTGAGGATGTATATCTGTTATGCAGATACAAAGATTTACCTCAGGCCTGGGTAACTTCATTCACCTGAAAGCAAGGACTGGTGGTGGGTGGCAGTGCTCAGCAGACCAAACAGACAGAAATTTGCATGGAGGTCTCTTGTTAGCATGTTCAGAGCAGCAAGAGGCCAAAGGAGGTGGGAGGATGGTTGTGCAGACCACAACTTTGAGCTTTGGATGTCTGAGATAGATCAGACTTGCCCTAGCCTAAGGAAGACAATTTATACCTGGTATTTCCTGATGTAACTTGTCTTTGCTGTGTTTCTGTGTAACTCCCATGCTTAGAAGGGAGTTGTGCTTACAAGGCATCTTCATATTGCTGGTGGATGTCTCCAGCAGGCATCACACCCAGGGAAATCTTCTGTGGGAACACAGGATGCAAACCTGACTGCTCTTACCCAGGGATCTTGGTCAAAAATACAGGTGAATGATCATATTTGAGAGTGGGGAACATGGCAGGTGCTGGAACCATCACTTGGGAAAGCTTTTAGGGAAGAGATAAAAGACAAGAGCCTGACCCTTGCTATGAGCAGTCTGGGCAAGATGTGACCTTTAACATTCTGACGGTATGCAAGTTTGCCATTACTCTTTCCAACTATACATACTAAAGTGTTGCCACAATTCTCCTACTGAACCCTGCCCATGCTGCTCTTTGGATTGACTCCATTCCTTATACCTTCTCCGTCCAGTTTGTTGGGCATTCATTGTCATCTCCTAACACTTCTTGCTCTCCTTCTAGAAGAGTTTGATACACACTTGTTTTTCTCTCCTCTAACCACTGTGCAATCACTTCCCCCCTTTTACTTCCCATCACTGTGTTGCTGCTCCACCCTCAAGTTCCTCATTTCTCATAATGGTGCTTTTGCAAGTCTTTCCACTTGCTGCTCTGGGGCATTTTGTGGGGAAAAGTTACTAGTGCTGATCTTCTGCAGTGATTCAGGAACAAATTCCATTTGGGATTTTGGACAGATGCTCAGCACAGCTATATCTTTGGAAACGACCGAAGCATAATGGAGTGCTTATGTCCTGTGGCATGGTGGTCAGGACACACTTGGTATGCCAAGAAACAGCTATGGATGCAGAGGGAGAGGGCCAGGGGCAGAAAGGCGAATCATCTTTAGCTTTTAATGTACCACAGATATAACACTTTCCCTAGGTAATCCTTCTTTTATCTGTTCTTTGTCTCACCTGGCTGCATTTGTGGTGGTCTGAGATAGCTGCCTTCAGATCAGAATGCTTCCCACAATGGCCTGTGCCTCTGGCAGCATTTGATGTTCAGGTGTATGCACAAGCATACCCCCTACATATCCTCATATATATAACTTGGGGCAGCAGGACAAAGGGGCCACAAATTCCAATTTTTTTTCACCAGAACCTGTTTTAAAATCAGCACTGATGCCTCTTCTGGGCAGGTTTTGTGTGGCAATGTTCATGCAGGGTTGGAGGGAGAAGCACATTCCAGTTTCTCAGACTGCTTAGCAACCAGGGCTGGCTGAGCAGCTCTTAAGTGCACACCAAGTGTGTGGATGGTGTGTCTAGTACTGCCGCTCTAGCCTTATTTTTTTCCTGTCTCTTGTTTTCTAAAATCATTCCTTGCTTTCTAGTTAAAGCACCTGAAAAACTGCTGGAAACTAATTTTGCTTTCCTGGACAGCTGGCAGTCAGCTACAGTATGAGATGATCAAAGCTGCTATAGGAAGGGATCGGAGACTTGGAGAGACAGGTATGGCACTATCAGCCTGCTTTTTGGAAGCATGACTGCAGGATGAAGTCATCCATGCTGCTGGTAATGGGCTGGCTTGAAGTCCTGCTGCTGGACAGCCATGAAACCAACTGGTTCAGGGGAGTGCAGGGAGTGGTACACATTGCTTTCCATGGGTCTGCATGTGAGATTCCTGCTCAGGGCTGCCTGTCTCAGTTCAACCAACATGCCAACATGATCAAGAAGGCCCTGTTAGACCATTTCCAGGAATGGATTCAGCTTTGTAGACAGAAAGTCAATATGTTCCTAGCTTCCTCATTGGGATCCTCTGGAATCATTAGGCAATCTCTTGCCTCTTACTTGTTTCTTGGCTCTCAAATGCCCAGACCTGTCTCCCTGCCACAACCTTCACCATCCATCATGACAACAGGTTGAGATTCTGAATCTGTTTGGAGTTCTCTTAGGCACTGTGCCCATCTCTTCCCATTTCATCCAGCAGTAATGCCTGCTGCTGAAACTTGCTGGTTATATCAGGATTACAGTTAAAATGTGGTCCCAGCCAATGTCCACCTCCATACTCCCCTTGCACCCTTACCTGCATTTGAGAGGCAAATTTCAGGCAATCTCTAAAGCGCAGAAGAGAAGAAAACCTTTCTTTATACATGCCCAAGCACACTGGTTCTCCTCCACCCCATGATATGAAGCAGACAACTGGCCTGGAAGGACCAAGGATCAGGAAAGATTGTACTATATGGGGGAAGACACTATAGGACATGTTAGCAAACACCAAAGGTATCCTAAGGCCATGACTGAAAGAGTGAGTCAGAAGCATGCAGGACTTTGGCCGGTCTTGCTGCGACCCCCAGCAGCAGTGTAGAGACAGGCCCTGCCTTCCTGCTGCTCTGTGGGCCCCACAGGTCATGGCAAGAAGAGGAGGAGCTGCAGGAGTGATGAGCATGGTCTGGGGAAAATGATGGTCAGGTGGAAGAAGGCTGCAAAGGCTGGTGTGGAAGCAAAGGAGCAAATAATGCCAGACAAGTTTAAACATCTAGTTCCATGTATGAATCCTGCAGTGCTGCACACCTCTCTTCCTGCATGTCCCTAACAAGGCAGTTTCATACTAGAAACCCAGAAGGAGTCCTTGGTTGCAAAGGCTCCAAGCAATTTCCATCCTTAGTTATGTTAGTGTAACACCAGAGTTGCCTTGTAATAATTCCCTCGATGGGTGACCCATCGAGGTCCTTGGTGCAGGGACCATGCTCCTCTTTCCTTCTTGTGGGCCAAAATTCTGCACAGAGAACTGCAGCTTTGAGAAATGATTTTCATTCACTCCCTGCCTCCAAGATACCACCAATTCCCTCTTTTCCTCACCAGCGCATATTTCTGTGGCATAAATATAGCAAAGACAAAACAAGTGCAGCACACACAAAATGCCATTCGGGGGAGCGCAGTGAACATGCTGCCTCTGTAATGTAATGAGCCCCAAGTGCATCTGCCAAATATTTGGACTGAGATTCCAAGGGAGAGGGGGTGGTCTGTAGCATAGAGAAGCTCCGTCCAAACTCTCAGACCATTACCCCCAGGCATGTCTTTGGGGGGGATACAGGTTCCTTGTTGGTCCAGCCTGTCTTCACCTGGAGGTGATTGGCCACTCATAGCAGTTATTTCCTCTAGGAAAGATGAAGAGCAGCTTTGTGTGAGTGGATTTAAAATTCACAAATAATGCGTAAAGCAAATAAGAAGTGTTTCTTTAGGGGCGTGCTCTGGCTTTGTGGCTGAGGTTAAATGACACCAGTGAAACCATGCCAGTTTTTGAACATCTGACCCTGTGTACTATTTTCAGTGCAGTGATTTTTGAAGTGATTAATGACAACAACTTGGCACTACTCAGGGGCTGGTGTTGCTGATTAAGCTAACTCTTCCTTGGCTCACAACAGGCATCAGGAATAGAGTGGGCAGGAAGCTCCCCAGAGTGACAGAAGAGGCAGAGCACATCAGGACCTCCTGAGCTGCCTGCGTTTCAATGGGGAAATTAGAAAAAAAAAAAGCTACCCACATCCAACTTCAGAGCTGAGCTCAGCAGTGCTGGAATGCTCTGTTCCTCCTGTGGCTTTCTTTTTCTTTGAGAATATTTTTGTATGGATTCTTTTCAATATTCCCACCCCTCTCAACTGAAAAAAAAAAAAAAAAAAGTGTCCCTTGTTAAGTGTATGCTGGGATTGCTAGTGTGGCACTCCTTGCATGTGTTTGTAGGAGGATCTCAGAGATGCTATCTGGTTTCAAATCGATCTACATCTATAAATTATCTCTCTTCTCCAAGACCCTTAAGAAAAGGAAATGTTATTTCAGTGTGAAGGCAGTGAGCAGGACTCCAAAACTTACAGGAGCTCTCAGCTGGCAAACTGCACTTCTACACAGTCACAACCAAATGCTAAAAAGAGCATGGTGCCTTATAGACAATATCCATGCTCACAACAAAGCTCTTTCACTGCTCTGAGCTAATATGAAATGAGAAGGATGTGAACAAAGCTCCATTTATGCCATGGAGCCTGAATGCTAGCCAACCTTGTTAGCTACTGGCATCTTAATCACAAATTTGAGAAAGCCGTGGGGCTCATGTGTGAGATTTTATAAGCTCATCTCCCTGAGGTCCTGCAGGCGTCCTTGAAAATTTAATGTCCATGCTAATGGCACATATTGAGTACATTCACAGAGCTTTTAGTCCTGCCAAGCCCCTCAGAGAGGCTGTCCCTCTCTCTTCTGACACAGGCGGCTGTGACACCCCTCCAGGGAACCTCCTGAATGCTGCTGCTCAGATGCTGCCATACCTGAACTCAGGGAGTGAGGAGGGTTGGGGGCTTCTCACCCTGGTGTTACACAGCATGAAGAGAAGATCACTTGCACAAAAGCTCATCATTGCAGGTCACTTCCCCTAGGGCTGGGCACAGGGAGGGCAGGAAGACAGGGCTGGCCTGGGGTGCAGCCTGGTGTGATGAAAGGGGAGCTTTTGCAAGCCCTTGTGGCACTGCTGTAGGGACCTCAGAGAGCTCTGAGTTTTTGTGGCAGTTTTGTAGTTTGCTTCCCAGTGTGGTCATTTCACCTGGGATTTTGGGCTTGAGCATTTATTTCACTGGACTGTTTTGAGTGTCTTTTCTTCTCTGTGGAATGGGTTGTGGTTAATTGTAGGCAGGCTCACACAATGCCACTACACGGGCAGTAAATCCAGGGCAGGGCTCTGCTTAGTGCTGCTACAGGAGCAGCCTGGGTGCTGAGCTCCCCCACCACGGTGCAACAGAGCAGCACCAAGTGCAGGCAGTTTTCCCAGGGGGGTGTACCTAAAAGCATCACTATGCACTGGGGGAACCTAACCAGGCCCATGTGGGCATTACCTTAACTACTGGATCCTGGTTAGAGGGAAAGCTCAAGTAAATATCACTTTACCAAATAGCTGCTGCAGAGCTTCCTCAATGAGCCTGCTATCACAGAGATGGTGTACCCAACTCCTGCAGTGGATCTGCCTCCTGTTGCCCTGTGGATGGGAATGCTGGGATGTGGACCCCGACAGGCACCAGCCACACTTGTGTTCACTGCTGCCAGGCTGGCACTAGGAGACTGCCATGGTCCCCAGGTCTTCCAGCACTGAAGGATCCCTATTTCCATGCCCTGGACTGGCACCTGGAGGGGCTTCTTGTTTCCACCCTTGCCCTCCCTCCTCGCTCACACTCACTATTGACTAAGAGGGATATAAGGCAACTAGTTTGAGGAGCTAGAACACTAAATCTCAGAGAAGGCTGGAATAGAGGTCATTCAAACTGCCCCAATTTGTGTGCAACCAGATGTGTTTGTCCACTGCCATCTGTTCGGGCAAGGGCTGGTCACAGTGGGCTTTTCCCCAAAATACCAGTTTATCTTCTCACTCTCTGTGGCTTCCTATCTTTCTACTTCACTTCTTGTCTTCCAACCTTTTTATCAACTATTAGAACTCAAGGTATCATTTTCAAGCACTGCATCTCTGAACTTTACAACTTCCAGACTACCTGCAATTAAACCAGAGTAAGCCAATGCCAGCCCCCATAAATTATGCAGATTGAAGCCTTTTATGCTCAGGATTTCCACAGCAGTTTTGCTTCACCTGCTTTCCAGTTGCCAAAGACACAGGAATATCAGGGACTCTTTCACAGCATAGACCTCTGCTTCAAACCATTTCCCTGCTCCTGGATCCAGATCACCAACACACTGCTTAAAATTCTGTGTGGCCTGACAACATCCCTCACCCCCACAAGCAATGCTGAGATATAGAAGAAATCCTGCTATTGGGAAATCTTCCCACGATCAACTTTTTAGTGCCTCTGTGACATTGTCAAGTGCTTGACTACTCTCTCCCTCTCTCTCCTCCCCTCATCCATACACACAGACTGTTTTCACTCCTCGCCTTTTAACTCTGTACTTCCTGACCCGGTTGTTTTGTGCCTGTCACACCCATGGTACACCAACCACAAGGCTTTGGTTCAGCATCCAGGCAGGCGGAAGCTCATTTCACAGGCGGCTGAGCTGTGCCTCGAATTATTAAAGGGGTGAAGTTGTTTACGCCACCCACTCACGTTAGCCAAGACACATTTATTTTGTGAATTTAATGACGGGACTGAGCGACAAAAAGCTTGTGTTTCTTGGAACTTCATAAAGATGCTATGTAAAAGCAGGAGGGGAAAAATGTGTGAAAAGAAAGGCAATTTTGCTTCAGCCTTTGGTGCAACTCTTGTTTTGCAAGGTTAGAAGGTGCCCCAAGCACACCTGATCTGTGGTTTCTCTCTGGCGTGTACACACCTTCCTCTTTTCTCTGAGGGCTGGTTAAATGTCACTTGTTTATTTGACCTGGATTTTCCTCTCATGGTTGTTATTATTAGTGATCTAGAAATATCGTCAACAGATATGAACCAAAAAAGCTGCCTTACAGAAATTGGGAAGGAAACACCAAAAAGATCAAATGTCTTTAATTAAAAAACAGGGAGAGAACAAAGCAGAAAGTGTCTCTCATTTCAATCTTTTTGTTTTGTTTTGTTTTGTTTTTCATTTGGTCCTCGTGGACTCTAACTTTTCTGCTTCCTATATGGAGTGCAATGCTCTGTTAAAAATAACCCTCCAGCTGCCCATGACAGCTGGAAGTGCCAGAGCATGGTGGGTGGGTCAGTGTGGGGGCGCCTGGGGTGGGGATGAGCATCTCACACTGACTCCTCTGACCACAAAAAGCTCTCTCCCCCGTCTGCATAACTCTGTGTCCACCCATGGACCACAACCAAAATGAAGCAGCTGCGAGAAACAGGTGAGTGGAGCATTTAGCGTAAACAGGAATAACAAAAATGTTCCATAAGACAGCACCCTTTTTTCCTTGCCATCCTTGTCCTGCATGTTAAATAGGTCTGATCATGCTCTTGCAGAAAGGTGCTTCAATCTGAGTTTTTAGGCCAAATATCTCACTACCATCCATCTACCTGGATGAAGCAGACACTGTTGCCTTGGTGATGGGACTTCTCACCCTCTGGGCTGTGGGGAGTACAGCACACACTTTCTCCAGGAATGTGAGATAAGCCAAAAGGACAAGAAGGGCTGGTGGGACCTGTAAAGGTTTTCAGGACACTGATCTGCGGTCTCCCAGCAGTCAGGAAGGAGAAGCTCCCATGCTTGATACACTGCGAGGCTGCTCATGCTTACAACAGCCTCCTGAAGTATCGAGAACTGGTATGCTGGATAAAAAGTAGCCATGTCAAACTCCTTGGGGTGAAAACATAAGAAAAACAGTATCTCTGTATATATCTGAGGTAGGCATCTGCTGGAATACCATACTGATACAAACACATGAGTAACCTTAGAAGACATAATTCTCTTAAAGTTACACCACTTTGATGTACTCTGTGGGGAGGGGTCATACCTGAGGGGTCTCACCAAAGCAGGGCTAGGTACAGCATGGAAAGAAACCTGGTCCCATGGGTCACAGACAAGCTGTGACATGGATATCCCCATGTGACATTTTGACAAGCCACTGAAGTTGTACATCCAAGAAAATCACAGTGTCTAGTATTGCGTTAGGGAAAGAGAAAAGTTGCTTAACCTGAATCATTGCTGAATAAATAGTCTCAACTATAAGTTAACATCCAAGGCTTTATCCTTAGTTTTCTCTAACATTTCTAACCTCATTATGTGCAGGCAGTGCACATAACCGTGTACAGCAGCTACCTTTCATTTCAGCTAAGCCTCAAAGCTGGTCCCAAACCCCAGAACTAAAGCTCTTTTCTCTCATAAAAGGCAGGCAGGCTTTACAAGGATGTAAAGGCATCTGGTGCATTTTTGACGCACACCTTAAACATTTGATGCAGTTACTGTTCTCCCAGGAGCCTTGATGGGCAGCAGTGCTGGAATGCATTTGTATGCCATAAGCAGCATGTCAGTCCTGGGCAAGGAAAGGGCCCTGGGACTCTGACAATGTGCAGTGCACCATCTAAAATGGGGCCCTGGTCTACTGAACTGCAGCACACAGTTAATGAATGTAATGAAAAAGACAGCATTTGTTTTCCCCTTCATTCTTTGGAAACACTGATGGGATTTTGTGTTGGCTTTGACCTGAGAGAGAGGTTATGGTTACCCCATGTACAACCAGAGGGCATACACAGGAAGTGGGAAGTGGAGGTGTGAGGAGAGGTCAGTGTAGAGCAGCTGCATGAAAATATCTGAAATGAATCACAGCTTAATTCTATTTTTCCTGCATTCTCAGTTTGAGTAGGGTGGTCAGTGCTAACAAAATATTTGGACCTAATTCTCAAAGGAATACCAAGCAAGTTTGCCAGCAACACTAAATTGGGAGGAGCTGCTGACTCCCTCAAAGGCAGAGAGGCCCTGCACAGAGACCCCAACAAATCAGAGGACTGGGCAATCACCAGCTGTAAGAAGTTCAACAAGAGGAAGTGCTGGACTCTGGACTTTGGATGGGGCAACCCTGGTTGTGTGTATAGACTAGGGAACGAGAGGCTGGAGAGAAGCACTGTGGAAAAGGACTGGTTCATGGCAGGTTGAACATGAGCCAGCAGTGCCCTGGCAGCCAGGAGGGCCAACCCTGTCCTGGGGTGCATCAGGCACAGCATCACCAGCTGGGCAAGGGAGGGGATTGTCCTGCTCTGCTCTGCACAGGGGTGGCCTCACCTCAAGTGCTGGGGGCAGTTCTGGGTACCACAATATAAAAAAATATTAAGCCATTAGAGAGCATCCAAAGGAGGGCAACAAAGATGGTGAAGGGCCTTGAGGGGAAGTGATATGAAGAGCAGCTGAAGTCACTTGGTCTGTGCAACCTGAAGCAGACCAAAGGGAGACCTCATTGCAGTCACAACTTCCTTGTGAGGGGAGGAGGAGCGGCAGGCACTGACCTCTGCTCTGTGGTCACCAGTGACAGGATCTGAGGAAACTGCGTGAAGGTGTGTCAGGGGAGGTTCAACCAGGATATCGGGAAAAGGTTCTTCACTCAGAGGTTGTCTGGGCACTGGAACAGGCTCCCCAGAGGAGTGGTCACAGCACTAGCCTGGGAGAGTTCAAGATGCATTTGGACAATACTCTTGGGCACATGGTGTGACTCTTGGGGGTATTCTGTACAGGGCCAGAAGTTGAACTCAATGATCCCTTCCAACTCAGCATATCCTATGATTCTGTAAAATGCTGCCCATATTTGCTGACTGCTTGCAAATTCTGCTCATGGATGTGTCCGCCCGATCTAGGAGCTCCTGCTGTGCCAGTCAGAGGCTGTGCTGCTGCGGTGGCATCACACCTCGTGTGAGCCCTCAGCTCTCCTCCCAGGAAAACCAGGGTCTGCCAAGAGAGCTGACTCCTGCTCAAATCTCCCTCACTCTCAGGCCTTGGCTCCTCATCTTCGACAGAGTCAGGGAAAACCCACACCGTCACTGCAGGCTGCAGTGGTGAGGGGAAGCCTACTGCTAGTGGAAGAGATTTCTTTTTAATGAAATGTAACTTCAGAATCTCAGGCACTTGGAGTCACTAAAAATTAAACATTATTTTCACCAAAGTGGGTATTTTGACCTAGCAAAATTGTAAGAGTAACTGAAGACACCTGCTTTGAGTTAACATAGTAAGTAGGGCTTAAAAGAAATTAAACTTATCACTTCCTGTGCTTTCAAAAGGCTAAAAGAATTTCTTTTTGAAACTTTTGTACACTACAGCTGTGCCCTGTTCAACACTGGCCACGTTACAGAGGAGAGGGAGTTGTGCTTCACTGAACTGAAGCACAGTCTCTTGCAAAATCTCAGCAAAACCTCTGAAGGAAAGAGCACCATGTCAAGTGCAAATCACTGTTATTACAAAACAAGGGAAAGAACTAACAAAGTTTCTTTGAGGATGAACATTTTGAAGCTTTGAACACCTATTGCATTTTTGTGAAGATAATTCTAGCCTATTTTGTCACACCCAGCTCTATGACTTGCGATTGCAATGTATAATAAGGAAAAACAATGCCTATTGAAGCATTAGTAAATGAAAATTGTGGAATTATGAATTATGCTGGAGAAAACACAGAAGTTTTCAACAAATGTTTTGGTTTGCATGTGGGAAAATATCAGTGCCATCTGATAGTCTATATCAATGGGAAAATATTTTCTTCTTGATCTTTCCCAGAAGAGAATTTAAAACTGTAATTTTGAGAAGAGTCATCCTAGGATCTCCTTGTTGATATTTCAGAAAACTTGAAACACCAAAGGAATTCCAGAGAGCTGTAAGTTAATGTTGTGTCACTAATGATGTGATAGCCTGGCAGTCGTTTTGGCCTCATCAAGGAATAGTTGGTGTAGAAGTCATATAAGCAAAATTAAAGGAGATAGAGTACAATCAGTGGCAATCATTAGGATTTTATAGAAAATATTTGTATTGATAGTGTACTCGGAGTTTAGTAAGAAATAAAACTTGGTACTGCATGAGATCTTTACATACATAACCCAGCTGAGAAGTCATCATGGATACCAGTTTCTGGAGAGGACATAAAAAGTTCTCCCCCATGGGGTTGAACTATTTTTATGTCAGTGACCTGAGAGGGAACTTAAAATAGTGATTGACTGAGTATGCAGATGGCACAATGTCTGGTGAAGTGGAAAACAGGCTACTAGAGGAAGTGAGACAATTCATCTGGCTTTAGTATGGGCATAGCTGGGGAGCAAGGGAGATAAACCGTCCTGTCAGGGCAGCATTGACTGTGTCCTGAGAAATTTGACTCTGAAAGACTTGAGCATTAAAGAGAAAAATCTGAGGAAGAGCAGACACTCATGTGATGCCGCAACTTGAAAGGACTTCAGCAGATCATTGAACTGATTGATCAGTAAAACTGATGTTTTACTCATACATGAGTAAATATATCATGTAACTTCTGGATTTGTCCCTTGCCTAACAGTTTTGGAGCACTGGGCTCCATGCTGGTGTCCCCATCTCTCCAAGGGACTGGTCTCAAGAACCATGAAAATGCTTAACAAATTAAAACTTTATAAGGAAACAGTCATTGATAATAGTCTGCTTGGCAAAGGGTAAGAGTAGTTTGAATATTGCCTGTAGATAATTATGTGAGATTTTTATATGCACAAGCAATAATAGTGGGACCTTAGCTCTCCTGGACAGGAGGGAAATGAACTCCAAAGAGTAGGCAGATCAGTGCTAGAAGAAATAAAATGTAGCTTTCTTTAACTGTGATGGGAGCTAAGCCTTGGGATGAGTTAAAAAGGTGGACAGAGATTTGCCATCATCACTTTCCAAATCAAGCTGGATGTGGAAAATAATAAAAAATAGCCCATGCCCTAAGAGCTGAGGTCTGCACTGACTGGGAGTTCAGTGCCTGACAAATGCCTCCATCTGGCCTGAAAATCTGCAGCTAAGCTTTGGCTGTGTCTAAATTTTGGCTGGCGCCTAAGCCTGCAGCATGAGCGGGGCGGGGTCTGCCCTGTGACCCAAACGGGCCCTGCTCCTCCCTGCTCACATCCCACCCAGCCCGAGGGAGTGCACTGCGTCGTCCAGGGTCAACAACGCGCCAGAAATAGCAGCCAAAAAGTTAATGTTTCCTTGCTGGCCCGTTCAAGAGAGAGGAGAGGGGGCCGAAGGGGAAGTCTAGCACTGTGCCTGTGTTGTTTGGGCTCTCCAGCTGGCAGGTTTGGGAGCCAACAATCCCTCTGTCTGAGAGAGCAGCTGGGATACAACTGTTCCTGGTTACACGTAGGTGAGTTGAAGAGGATGTCACCAACTCACATACTCACTCGTAGGATTCCTCAGGTGGGGTGGGACCTCAGAAGATCATTTATTCCAACCTCCTGCTCCAAGAAGGGTCATGGAGAGGTTTTTAAAATGTTCCTGTCTTTGAAAAGCGGTGCCTCCTCTAACTGTTTCTGGAACAGCCCTGCCAGAAACAACTCAGCTGAGAGGCTGGAACAGATTTCTGAAGTGGTGTATCATTCCCTTCAGATAACACAATATATATGTCGTCTAACCTGCCCACATTTCTCTCCTTCCCTTCTACATTTCTGATTAAGAACATGGGCTAAAGGTTTCAGAAACAGCAAAGAAGCTTAAAAACCCACTGGTTCTTCAGAGCACTTGCAAGTGTCCGTATCAAGTCAGAGCATGTGGATGATTATCCTTGGAAGCAGCATCCACCTGTGCTGAATGCAGGATGCAGCACATGCAATAGGGTATTTTCAATGCCAGTTGATTTGCCCACTGGCATGAGGTGTTTCCTGGACTATCAGGATTTCTTCCACAATGCAAATGCACTGACCTCTCCTTTCTGCAAATTCATTGCCTTTCTGAGCCCAGACTGGGATACAGGGTGAGAAGTGGGGGCATAGAGACGTGAGAAATGTATTTGAGTACAGAGAGAACATCATTGAGACTGCTTTCTTTTCTGAGCTGATGCCTTTCACTGGGGCTCAGATAACTTGATTTGGCACTATTCACTGCTAAGTTTTCCATACCAACCGCAGCTGAGCTTTGTTTAAATGAGGCTTGCTGAAGCTGTGCTGAAAGTGAGTTTAAAGGTTCACAGTCTTTGGAGTGGATCCAGGCAGCTCTTTGTGCCTTCAACTCCCTTAGAAACTGTGAGGGCTGGGGGCCGGGAGGAGATTTGCATGAGCAAGTTCTCCCCCTGGCTCGAGTCAAAGGGGAGCAGTGAGCAGTGGCAGAAATTGAACGCCATGGACCAGATTCTTCCTCCTCCTCTGGGCTCTCTTATCTGCGTTTCTGCTATTTTGACTTGATAGCACTCAGTACACATGTAAATGATGGTACAGGTGTAAGCAAGGAGGAATCAAGCACCAGCAGAAATAGTTTTAGGGGTAAGAAATTATCATACTGGCTTTGTGTCCCAGGTTGGGGCAGCTGGAGAGGAGGATGCTAATTCTGCTTAGATAATTTAAGTAGCAAGTCACCTTTAGCCCCTGTAAAGATCCCCTACTACTTTAACGACAGCTGCACCTGTGGTGTTGAATGCCCAATGTGCTACTTTGCACAGTGCAGCCACAGTAGAAAATACACTGGGTATCCCCCCGGCTTTCTTCTGCAGTAACTTCCTTGAAGCTGCTGAACCAGTCTGAAAGTATTTTATATTGTATCTGTGGTCCCTTTGTTCTCCTTTCTCTAAGGAAAAAAAGAGTCTGGTCACCCTGTGACCTTGAAGCCCACAGACGACTTCAGATTTACACAAGAAATACCACCAGGGCTAGTAACCGGTCTCTAGTCTGAGTAGGAGAAGGATTAGTTTAATAAAAGATGACTTTACCTTCCCCAAAGGAATCATCTTCTTCTCCGGGTGCAGTCAGATCTTCTTGGGAGTGCTGCATCGTGGCAAGGGTGCAGCTCAGGGCGCAGCCAGAGCCGAGTGCTTGAACCTGTTCCTTTGCTACAGCTCGACTGTTTCCTTTCACCAGTTTCCTAAGTATTTTGGTGGTAACAGCTTCCGCATCTGCACTTACGAAAGCAATCTCATTCATAGAAATGGTGCCTCTTGTTTTTACAGTCAGCCTTTGAGATGAGCTTTGAGGTGGAGTGTCCTTACTGGTGAGAGAGAAGTTGATTTTGAGTGCAGAGGAGGCAAGACAGGCTTGAAATGAACCCTGCCCTGTTGCTGAGTGCCATAACTGCTCAGCAGCAGCCCAGTCAGCCTGGAGTGTTAAAAGTTTTGCATATGAATGGGAATGTTTTCTGGTGGCAGAGGTAGAGCTGGGGAACAACTCACCCTGCTTGGACTGCAGAACAACTCCTCCCTTTCAGCCCAGGGACAGTGTGGCATGAGGAAACCCTCAGGCTCTCTCACTGTCATGTGTTCATGGAACTAATTTTTCTTTTAGCACGGCAGCACTGACGTCACTTTCTCACCCATGCAGGGGTGGCCCATAGCAATGGACATGTGGACAAGTTGAAAACCATAGGTAATGGCAGTTTTCTCATGGGCAGATGCCTTGACAGGGACATGATCCTCACAGTTACACTTACCTGAGTCACAGTCTGTGATGCACTACCAAACCTAAGGACCTTCCTGACCAGGTTTACGACAGAACAACACCAAAGTAGAACTTGCTGTCTGCCAACAATAGGCATATTATTTGAGTATCTTTGTCACTACTAATTTGGCATCACACTGGTCTGTTCTGTCATTGTGTTTCTTGAACTTTATAAAGCAAGTTGACTCCTTTGTGTCAGGTCCCTCAGTTTAAGAGAGGACCTTACCTACAAACTAACTTACTCTAAACTTGTACAAAAAATATGTTTGACCTTTAGGTAGTGTCTGAGCCTTGCTTAGTCCCGCTGTCTTGATCAGTCCATTCAGGAATATTTCGTATATATGTCTGGCCACTGTGGGGCCTAGCACAGGCAGTCCCCCACAGCTCTGCTATCAGAAGTTAGAATGTAATGACAGTAAACCTGAACTGAGTAGTGATTACTCAGTCTGGTAATTGCATGTGTCACCACACCCTTGGAAGCGAGACTCTCAGTACAGCAGCCTTGTTTGCTGCAGCTTCCGGCAGATGAGTCACAGATATAATGAGCTCTTCTCTAGTTATTATGTTGGGATTTGGTAAAGCTCTCCCAGTGGGTGTCTGCAAGGCACTGCACAACTTGAACTAAAGACGATGGGACAAGTCCATTTGAAGCACCTGATCTCACCCCAGCCCAGGCTGTGTTCATTAGCAAATCCTGGCAGCACTTTGGTCATCACAGGAAGGTGAAAAGACCCTTCCCAGCTCAGGCACAGCCTTCCTCTGGGTGTAGGGTCCCTGGAAAGTGGTGCTGCACCCCACCTGCTCATGCCTCCCCCTCACTGTCACATCAGGTGTCTTGGTTGCACAACCTATGAGTTGCCACCTTGCCAGGGCTGGGAAGCTGTATTTTCCTAGGTGGATGTGGTTGAAGCCAAGAGCATCTCAGGACTGGTTTTTAGCGGGGCATTGTGGTTTGCCCACTGGGTTATTCCTCTGCCACAGCAGCAAGATTCCTTAAGGAACTCCGTTCCCAATATGTCCCCCTCATACTTGGCTTTGCTTTCAAATTATGTTTGTTCAAACCCCCATGAACATAACAGCTTGGTCCAACAGGCAAGAGAAAAGGACTTGTTTCTGGCCCTGCTGGATAGCCTTGGGGAAGTCACTCCTCCTTTTTCAGACATCCTCCCTCACCCTTTTTCTTGTTCTGCTTATTTGAAATTATTTTTTCAGGCAAGGACCATCTCTGATTAGATGGTACTCAACGAGAGCATCCCTCTGCCTCAGTACGGCCCTCCTGCCATCGTGCTGAATAGCTGGAGAAAGTCATAGAGAAACACCATTACTGGGTGATGAGAGGAAACAGAGAAGAAGAGGGGATCAGCAAGACAGAGAAAAGTGATGAATAGTAGTGGAAGAGTAGGCTACATGAAGGCTGCAGAGGAGAAGCATCAGTCTGCAGGGAAGGGATGCTGGCACAGGAGGCTGGGACGTCTCCAGGTGCTGCCTCCCAGGATCAGGGCTGGGAACCCATGAGCTTGCAGAGGCTGGTGGGGCCAGCATGTGAAATGATTTCTGGGGCTGAGGGAAAGAAGGAGTGCTGAAGGAAAGACAGCCACAGGGTGTATCTTGTCTTACAGCTTCACAGCAAGACCCACTCCTGGCAATGGGCAGCTGCTGCCCATGGTTTCCTTGAAACAGCAGGAAGTGGTTGGCAGAAATCTTGAGTCCTTGTAAAGTCAATGGCTAAACTGCCCCAGGGTGCTGGGGAGCCTGTCAGTCTCTGAGAACCAGGGTGGGCCAGAAGAGGCTTCTGCTCTGTTGAGGAAAGTTTTTGGGCTTGATTAGAATAAGTTTCAGGATGAAGGATGCTACAAATACAGATGTGAATACTCAAACCAGACAGACAGCCCAGCAGGAAGAATCACAGAGAAAATACAGCAGTGCTAACTTTCCTGCATTGTCCCACAATTGGAGCTCATTTGTAACCTGGGCATGGGAAGTTTTAGCCATTTACCGCTTCCTTCAGAAACGTGAAGGAGCAAGTCACACTGTCCTGGTTATCATGGCAGCTCCCTTTTATGCTGCATTTCCCTGGAACTTAAAGCTATTTCCTTACCCACTGTTTTCAGTCAGCCTCTCCGGATGCCTGTTACCTTGACAGCCCTTTTTTCTTTTATTTTCAGGAATTAAAAGGCATCAAAAGCTGTCCTCTCTCCCGAAAACAACTGTCACCAGAATTAACACACTAGTCGGGCTAGTGATGAACGGTAATGACTCAGCCTCCGTTGCAGATGCACAAAGAGGAGTTGCTTTGATTCTTTCCCGTTTGTCCCTTGGCAGCAGCCTCACCTACATTGCTCTCAGCATGTGATGTTCCTCCAGAGACCTGTCCCCCAGGGGAGCACAGTGCTCTTTCCCTTGAGACAGGACAAACTAACACGGACAAAAACAATACAGCTCACACGGATGCCCAGGTTCCCCTTCTCCTTCTTTGCCTCCCTTTTCCTCCCTTCTCTCCATCTTCGCCTTTGGAGCAGCAGGATTTTGCCCAGGCAGTTTGTCTTTGCTGCTTACTGATCTCAACCATCAGCCTAACAAAGCGACCTCCTCCCTGCTTTGTTTCGTAGCATATCTGGGGTTTTTCCTTTCAGTACCCACAAGAAGGATTGTTTTTCTCATTCTTGTTGAGCTGTTTTGAAGCACATTAAGTTCTTTTCACCTGTTGGCTTATAAGGAGGCACTCCACACCAAAAAAAAAAAAAAAAAAANATGTGGGTATTTTTCACGTAACCACATCTGATGCTGCTATAAGAAAAAGCCACCATCCATTTTCTAAGAACCTATCAACAAAAATCAGGGGAGCCTGGGGAAATGTCAAAAACAAGGGTGGTTCAAGCAAAAAGAGACAACGTCTACAGCAGCTTCTTCAAATTACTCCAACCTTACTCTTCTTCCCCTGCAACTTAGTTTATTAGAATTTCTGATCCAGGAAAAAGTCAAGTGTTCTCATGTTTTATCTTCAGACACAGGACTAAAAGCCATTCCTAATGAAAAATAAGTGTAAAAAAACTGTGCCATATAGAAGTTTTGGGGTTGTTTTAATTCAACCCTACCTTAAGTTACCAACACCTCCACAAACAGCAGGAGAGATGAGTGGGCCATTTTCTGTGTCTGAAACAGCTCTGCCCTATTTACATCTCCTCCTGTTCCACCACTAGAAAGATTCTCAGGATACAGAAAGTTGCAGGTCCCACAGGTAGTTAGTGCCCTGCTTTGTTCCGACGCTGCTTTGGGAGTGAAGATCACATTTGGTAGAATAATCTACATGGAAAACAAGGAGGCTAAAAAAGTGATAAAGGAAGGGCAGATCACTCTGAGGTGGAGACAATATGAAAGAAAATGTAGAAAAAGGTGGCTGACACTGGTCAGTTTGGGAAAGTGAGTGTTCATATACACTAGGAATAGTTGTAAAAGTTTTGCTCTGGATATTGCTGCAGTGTCAGTCCTCCAACAAAACATGCTCCTCAGAAATCTAATAAATAGAGTTACAATAACTTGTCTAGTTGTTAGCTCTTTTGCAATGTACAGGGACTCCAGCGACTTAGATTATGTTTAAACAGTCGATGTCAGTGTCTGAGTGAGCTTAGTATAATTTTTTTCTTTCCAACTCTTGAAACATTTTGCACTTTTTTTGCCAAAAATCTAAGCACTTTTTAAAAAAATTATTATTTTTATTTTTAAGTAGGGATATTCAGTTCCAGAGAAAACCTGGGAGAATTTCTCCCTTTTTCTGTCCAGAAGGAGAGTCAGCAGGCCAGGCCAGTAGAAGATATGACTCACTGCACACAGCTTCACAGACATTAAGAGCCCTGTGCACAAATCTTCACAAGGCTGTGAAATACACACCATGCATTTGGGAGAGCTGAAAAAAGGGCTGGCTCCAGGAACCATTCACACAGAAGACAGGACAGTAGCTCCTTAGGAGCCCTGTAGTACATTAGCTTTTTGCTCAATTCCCCAGCAGACACATACTGCAGTGAGCAGGAACCATGGTGTTGTTTGTGTTGTTGGTGCCCTACTGGTGTCCATTCATGTTCCCCACCCCGCTGTGAGCAGAGAACCCATCGCATGCCCCAGGGGTGAGTGGCATTTGTGTGCGCTCAGATGTGATACTGCAATCTACAACACCTAGCACATCCCAACAGCACATCAAAGGTGACTTTGGCTTCTCCCAAGACACTATTTTTTCATTCCAGTATCACTTGGCCTATTACCTTCTCATAGCAAAATATTATTTCAGTTCAAAGGGAGGAAGCAAACCATGCTGGATGAAACCTCTACAGAATTAATATCATCTTGAAAATTGTACTCAGTTAAGTAGTTCCCAAGTGGCTCATTATCAAAAGACAAGAAAACGGTCAAGCATGATTTTGCAGGGTTCAGCCTTGGATCTGGTATTATTCAATATACACTTTAATATCCTAGATGACATTTAATAGCCCAGAATAGATATGATCACACTCATTACAATTGCAGATGCCAGGCTTCCCAGCATATGTACACTGGAGGACAGAATCAAAATTCAAGCTTATAGTGACAAACTGGAGAAGCAGTCTGGAAACAATTAAATGCAAGAGAATGATTTGTGAAGAACTATGCTCCAGTAGAAATAATCCTTATAAATGCAGGCTGAGGGATGTCTACTTTAGTGGAATGTTTTCAGAAAGAAGGCAGGAGGTAGCAAAAGAGGATTCAGCAACAGCACCCAAACCCAGCAGCCAACAGGTGTTATCAAAGGCAGAGACACAAAGTAATTCAGGCAATGTTTGAGGTTCATAAAGCCTCTGCCAAGGCAAGACACCGCTTTCGCTTTCGGACATCTCAGTTCAAGGAGGATAGAGACTGTTTGGTGATGTTCCTGCAGGCTGTTCCTCAGACTTTTCTAAGGGCTAGAAAATGGGAAATTAAGGAAAAGATTAGAGAAACTGTAGCTACTTCATTTGAGGGAGAGAAAACAACTACAGGAGATAAGAGCAGTACTCAAGACCTCTTCTTCCCCTTTGTTGTGAACAAGGTGTCGTGAACTGAGACTACAGAATGGAGGAAGTAAATGAGGAGGCAGATTAGGTAGCAAACAAGCAGAAAATAGGAAGAAGTTAAACTAGGAAAAATTACTTTCCAACAGCCAGGACAGTGAAGCATCAAAAGACAGTGCTTGGGTGAGTCAGTGCTGAGTGAATCAGAGTTCTGCTTTAAACTACAAAGCATGTACAAGGCTTTTGAAGAACAGTGCAGAAAGGTAGCTATTGGGAATAATATAAGGATGGTTGATTCTGTCTTAGGGGAGGGCAGTGGGAATAGGGGATCTCTTGAGGTTAGACTCAGTGCTGTTTTGCTAGAGCAGCTATTGAGTAATACTGGATTTCTACTTGTTAAATTTATTTCTCAGCAACATTTAGCCGAGTGCTAATTTTTCCCACTGCTTGAGGGGTCCAGCACATTCCAGTGGCTCTTTACTGGGATGGGAATATTTTTGCTATTTCAAGCAATTTAAGTATCCATACTATCTTTTTCCTTCTGTAAGAAATCTTCATGTCTGGTTGCTTTTGCCTTCATCCTTTCTTCCTAGTTCTTTTGTCACCTATTCCTCTGTAATCCGGTGAGGTCATTGTCATGGATTTTTCATCCTTTGATGATGAAATCCCATGTGTTTCTCTCAGAAGTACCTCAGATTGTTTCTATAAATTGTTAAAGAGAGGCAATCTGCATACCATAATAATATGGGAGCTTGCTATCCCCAGCATAACGAACAACTATGCTCAGTCTTGCTAAGCATCAAAGCCTTGTCTTAGTAAGAGTCAGATATCAACTCTATAATTAATTTATCACTGTGAAAAAAATTTAAAATTGACCCAAGAGATCTAGACAATATTGTAATGCCTATGACAAAGCCACAAGCCCATCCCAATTTTCTCTACCATAATTCCTGTTAATAATACTTTTTTTTTTCTCCAATACTAACTACCTTGGGTGTTGGAGGAAATACAGGCAAGAAAGTAATCTCATTGTTCAGCTGTATGTCTTCCATCCCAGGCAAAGGATATTACAAGGTGATTCACAACATTATTTTAGTAATACTTAAAAAAATATATGAGTTCCTCCTCTTTCCCTTTACGTAGACTATTGGAAATGGAGTGAAAGCCCCAGGTCATTTATTTTAAACTCCCAGGTCACACTGTCAAACAAATTATGTCTGTGGATGAATGCCTTCCCTTCACATTAATAATTCTGCCTGTGAACTATTCAGTTTGGGGGGCTTTACTTCCCTGTGTACATTGTGTTTCCAGTTTCCCCAGCTGCTGGAAGGAGTTCAGGAGCTGGCCCTCTCCCCTAGTCTTTCCTTCTTCCAGCTCCAACCAGCAGTGCTCTTTCTTCTGCTGGGGGATGGTTCTTGACAGAACTGATCTTGGGTATTTTGCAAGAGAGTGTCGGGTTTTTTCCTTTGCCAAAGGGTGTTTTTAAAAGACATTCTCCCATATTCTGGCTAACTGTGGGTGAGATGGGCAGCTTCAGTTGTGAGATGGCTCAGACCCTGCCTGGGGCTGGTCCCAAAGGAGCAAGTGTGCATTTCTCTCAGGCAGTCTGACTTAGCTGCTTCCATCTCCAGGACACTGCCAAGTCTCCAAGTTTCCCCCTTGCCTACAATGCATTCTTCTCATCAGACTCTAAAATGCTATAAATTACTGTTTAACATCTCTCTTGCAGAGCACTTAGCAGGGACTAGTGGACACAAAGAATTGCTGCTATAAATAAAGTTGCATACAGGAGTATGAAATTCAGGCAGTGTGAAGAGTGGGTGCATAGACTGTAAGGGTATCAAAGCTGAGGAATTCCTTTGTTTGGGACCCCCCTGGCCTTCAAGCTGAAGCTGTGATTATGCCACAGCTCCACAGTTATATTACTTAAAGAAGCCAGATGTCCGGGACTTTGCTATGGGATACTTAGGACTGAAGGGATAAGGGAAACGTGTCTGTGTGAGCATGGTGTGTGGATGGAGTCAAATGGGAGACCCATTGGCTCAGTGGAACTTCCCCCAGGAAAGGGGCTTCGGTCTCAGCAGTTAAAATCTCAGGCAATGGGAGTGTGACTGACATAGTGGCATCTGAATGGTCAGGTGGGAAAGTTTCATTAACACAGATTCTGTATCTCCAAGAGCTGAAACAGCTCCTCTGTTTTGTAGGAAGGCATCACTTCATTGTAGCTCACACAGGTAATGACAAAGATGGTGTAACATCAGCTTCACCAGGGAGGTCGTTTGGTTCCAAGCCCAGTCCGTTTTCTGTGAAATTTTGCTGATACTGGCCCTGACTTAGGTGCTATCTCCCAGGCCATGAGTCCCTGACCCCTGGTGCCAAGGTTCCAGGGAATCCGAGCATTTACTCCTAAATAGTGGCAATTTGAGTACTCAAGCTTTTGATCCTTCCCCAGTTCCAACCTATACACTGCAGGTGGCCATGACACAGTCAGCAGTGGGGCTGTATTAAAACTGGAACATCCTGGCTTTAGAAAAACAAGGATTTGTTTCCAAAGGATGGATAAGTTTTCATATTGCCTACTGTGCATGTGTCAGCAGAGGAGAACACTTTCATTAAGGAGAAAAAAAGGTTAAATTGAGATGGGCTTATTCTGTTCTGTATTTCAGGTAGCTTTTCTGAGATATTGTTCTGAAAACTGTCCCTGTTTTGTGTTTGCAGCCTCTTGGTACATCGGTAACACTCTGGGATCGAGTTCTCTGAATAATTGCAACAGCAGGATTTACTTCTCCTTTATCAGAAGCCCTAGGAAAAAAAGCATAGATGAGAACGGAACCTGTGGTAAAGGAAATCGCACTGCAAGGCATCCCCGCCCTGTTCGCCTTCCTCCTTGAGCAAGTGGTACAGGGTATGTGCAGGGGCTGGATGTGCACAGGGCTGGTAATAGCTCTCCTGGAGGGATTGGTTGCTTCATTTTTGCTCCTACAAAGTAGGGTAGAAAAGAAGAATTTTTAAAAATATATATTTTTAGCACAGTGTCTCCCTTTTTGCAATTTGTTGAAGTGATTAGCAGCTCAGAAACAGTGTAATGACCACAGCAGACTTATTTGGCATGTTTGGGTTTGGTTGCTTTTAACTGAAGAGTACAGTTCTCCCTTCTCTGCAAAGCACAGGGGGGTCAGTTGAAGGAATGTGGACTTGAGATCCCTCAAGAGAAAGTAGTGAAGAGCCACATCCACATCTTTCAGGAAGAAATTCTAGCAGCTGGGTGGACAAACAATGATAGCATTTGTAGAGTATCTTAGAATAAGGAAATCTTTGCAAATATTTGCATGCATCTTCAGTTCTCTACTCCAAAAATATAAAGTAGTTATAGACAGGAAGGGAAGAGCAGGCTTTCCACCTCTAAATAATGGCAGTTGTTGGCCATGGTATCCCAAACAAGCTTCACTCATAGAAGGCACCTAAAAACTTCCATTGTCTGTACATGGCCAGGATTTTGGGTCCCTCCTGCTCCATTGCTGCACTAATGCTCAGCTGGCTCAGGGAAAGATCACCACCCACTGCATCAGTGATTCTTCAGCAGCCTTGATTTTTGCTAATCAGCCTGTCTTTCATCCTGGCCTTGTTTGCTGAGAGAGCAACTTCAGAGAGAGCGGTACAACACAGAAAAGTAAAAATAGCAACAAGAGTTTCTGCAAAATGTGGCACTTCATGCAATTACTTTTCTTCCTGTTTGCATCTCCTGAATTTTCTTTTTCTGCCAAGTTTAACTCTTGTTTAGAGACCGCACACACACATATTGAAGCTAGTATAAGGTTCTTCTTAACAGCAGTGTACCATGGAGTTAGTTTCTCACAGTAAACAAAAAATGGCTCAGACTGATGTTAGTGAGTTTTAGTATTTTTCACACAGGCAATTCAGAAATAATATTCATGGCTGACAGAAAATAACGTAAGCTGGCCAAAAAGAAGGAAAACCAGAAACAAACAGCATATCCCTGTGGGGATTTTCTAGGACAGGACAGTGTTATGGTTGATCTACTAGCCTTGACACAGGTTTCCAAACTGCAGAAGAGACAAGAAATCGATGATAACAAAGTAGTTATCTACACTGAGTGACAAAGCAGCTACTGTGGAAGACACACCAGCATGCCCTACTTCATGCTCTCCGCACAGAGTGCTGCAAAAAACAAACAAACAAAAATAACCAAAAAAACTATGAAAAAACTTGGAGGTGAGGGGTAAGTATATTTTATCTCAATTTGATTTCACAGTCCTAGAGATGGGCAGAGAGATGATCCTGCTCAGGGAGGACAGCAAGGATGGAGCAGCTTAGTGAGGACTGGCTTGGTGAGCAGCAGTGGGCCTTGCCCAGGACACAGCAGCTCATCTTTGCCATCACTGTGGTGTGAGGCAGAGCTCCAGGAAGGGCCTCTCCCCACCTTTCACAGGGTGTCTGTCCCCTGCCAGAGCACCCTTCCCTCCTGCCAGACCCTGGCTTGGTGTGCAAGGGAACGGTACCCCTCCTTCCTGCTCCTCTGCAGAGTATGGCCAGGATGGGAATAAAATCAAAAGAAAAAAGGAATTTTTTTTCCATCGTGCATCTTAGCAACAGCACCTACACAAAGATCTAAGTATAAGATCTTTTACCCCCCACCTTTCCAAGCAATTAGCATGCTGAAATACAGAAAGAAACAGGATGGCAATGTCAAAACTGACACGTAGGAAGACCATTTCCTTTTTGCAAGGGTTTCACAGCGTGGACCAAGCTGGCTGAGAACAATTTCTGAACCTTTCTCCTCCCCGTGGAGAATTGCCTCTGCAGCAGCTTTGGTAACCCTCCAAAACTGCCTGCTTTTGGTGACTGGCACTTTCCTGGTAGCTGATGCCCAGAAGGTCTCACATTTTCAAAGTAAGAAACCCCAGCCCCCATGGACTGCTCTCCAGTGAAACTAGGTTGCTTAAAAACATCTGAGAAAGGTGGAAAAGGAAGGCTGCCTGTTTGAAGTAGATAGGCTGTCTTTTGGAGCGGAGCAGAGAAGAAAGGCAGCTGGTGACATATTCAGTGCAGCACTGGCTCTGTCTGAGCCTTCTTTTGTCAGCCAAATTTTAAATTAATCTCAATCTGGTCTCTGAATCTTGCTGGCAAGTTTTCTGGTAAATTTAAGACTTAGAAGACACTAAAGAAAGATGCTAGGCAGACAAATTTATGTTAGGGTTTCCAGGTGTGGCCAGCATTGCTTGGGAAGTTATTTGTGAAAACAGAGGCTGCCGTGGGAAACATGGGGGGATCTCCTCCAGAGCCACATACCTCCTCTGTGCAGGGGGAGCAGGCAAAGCCCCCTGGCTGAACCACAGCCAGGTCTATGCAGCTGGCCATGAACCAAATCTGGTTACTCTCACAAGCTGATATTCAGGGCTTGCATTTTGAATAAGGAGTTGAGTGAATCCAAGCCCTTTCGTTTTGCTGTGTTTTCCTTCCTAAAAGCAAATAAAGATGTTTTTTATCTCTTTGCATCTGAACAATGTTATTTCCACCCAAAAAGTATGCTGTTCCAGCCTGCAGATGATGAATGGAGCAAACAAGTTGCAGGGAGGATGTTGTTGTGGGCAGTAAGGAACTGGAGGTGGGGAGGTAATACCTGAAGGAAACTCCTCATACATGTACGAGCCTTCTCACACATGAAACCTCCATAGAGTTTAAATCTTTATTTCTTCATGTTTATTAAGATTTTCCCTCTGAGTGCCCTGTCAGAGTGACAGCCTGATTCTGACTCCTTGCACCACAAGGCTGGGATGCTGCCTAATGCCAAACACCTCTTCCCAAAGAGCCCATTTGTTCCTGTGCCACACCGGGGGATTTGTGACTGATTAAAACAAAGCAAAAGGCCTCCTCTTGAAGGTTTTAATGAAATCCCCTCTGGTCCCCAATTGCTTTAGCATTCAGGTAAGCAATCCATCCTGTGTTTTGCAGGCCCAGCTCTGTAAGTGTGCCTGAATATGGCTGTTTCCATTTTCTAGGCCAAAAGCAGACTTTTGAGGCAGGCAATAAACATGCAATTAGGACTTTAGAGTAGATGGTGTTTTAGAAAATTCAGTAACGTGTGGAATGAATCACTGAATTTGAAGTTGCTAGATGTTTTTTTCCTTAACGGTCAAGGTTAAGAATAAGAAGAAACTCAGCGTAGGCGGATCACAAAATATGTTAACAGCGTAACAGCAACAGAAGGACTGACCCAGCCCCATGCATTTGTGGATTTTACTTTTTCAACTGCTTTTTGAGAGTGAGAGTGAGCTACCAGAGCAGCAATACACTGAGCTTTCAGTCCATGCTCTCCTGTTCCCTCATCTCTCACCTTCAGTCACGGTCAAGTGACTTTGCCTGGCTCTAGTGAACTCCAGTAAGTGGGAGTGAGGAATCCTTGCTTGCTCAAGCCCTCTTTTCTGGAAACAAGGAAGGCAGAGCAAAGCTGTGCTGCACAGGATAGCCTCCATCTGTCAGACCTGACTGTGGGTGAGGTCTCACCCCTCAGCTGCTTGCTCCACATCGCCATGAGCAGAGCAAAGCCACCTGAGACAGGGACACGTGTTCCTCCGTGGCTGGCTCATGCTGGTGGAGAGGACTGCTACAAGAGCTTCTGTGATGCAGTCCCCAGCCCAGACTGCTCTTTGTTAGCTGGCCTTTCCTAACATATACATGACAGTAAAATTACATTCATTAAAAAAACATGTGCACAAGCCAGAAGCAAAAAGGTCACCAAAACACTCCACTGCACACATTTGTCCCTTTGGGGATGGGAAGCAAGAATAATGGGACTATGGCAACTGCCAACCACAGTGCCTGCCACACCTCTGGAAAGTGCACTTGCCATGGGCATGAACCCTGCTGGAAACCTCAGCAGAAGATAGAATACAGCTCCTTGCAGGCTTGCACAGTGCACATTTAACCTGAATTTGAGAAAAGCACTTTGCATAGGAGTAGCAGCCCATCCTGAACATCAGGATTCTGTTTATCTTCCATTTCATAGCCAGTGCTCAGGAGATAGAGGCATATTCACTGCAGGCCATGCCCACTGCCTTTTGATAGCACACTACCTCCTGATCTGTGTGCAGGAAAGGCATCACAAAGCAGAGCTGGGCACTTCTTTTGCCTGAGCTGTGTTTAAGACGTTGCTTTCTGTGCTCTAACAGAAACAGGTTCCCAAGAGCACATAAATATATTATAAAGCAGCAGAACACTCAATAATTAATTTTCAGCAAGGAGAGGGTTTATTTCAACTGGAATGACATAAAAAGCCTTTTGGATTCTCACGTCTGTAAGTGAAAAGCTGAGGTGGTTCAGTC
>VZUA01058630.1:0-15063 GCA_013401035.1 Horornis vulcanius
TTTTTTTGCAAATCCCTCTATAATTTTCCTATTGAATTCATGTGAGAGTTACTTGTGAAAAGATGATGAAAGTATGTCACCTTGCTGTAAATATTCTTGAAATTGTAAATGGCTTGAAAGTCGTTATTCCTATGAGACTTTTGAAAAGTGAACTTTTCAAATATTTGGAAGTATTAACTTAGACTTTCAGATAATTTCATATACCAGCAGCTCATACAGACAGCTGATGTTCTGTCAGAAGGCCAGTATTTAGTAACTTCTGTGGAAATAAATGCTTTGAACGCTGGACAATGTTACCTTGCAAAACAAGCGAAGAAAAACCATATATGAACTCTGAATTTACAACTACAGAAGGGAAATGTGTAACAAATACTACATATGGTGATAAAAGAGAGATGGAGTTGGAAAAGCAGAAGTCCCTTTGTGGCTAAAACATGAGTTACCAGTCAAAACAGCTCATGCTTTGTGCCACTCTGTCAAGCCCTCCTCTTTTTGTTCTCTCCCCACCCTGCTGTGGGAAATCAAACCCTTTTTGATTCTGCGTTCAGTTATTAAAGCCAACACTCATTTGGCATATACTTTGTTCTTACAGATATAATGCCCTTCCTCTGGTCCTTGCTGATGATTTTCAGGAGGCAGTCATTGTTTCACTTCCTCAAGGTTATATACAATCTTTGTATATCTTCTAGAATTCAGTTGCTGATTTGTCTGTTGGGTTCCTTTGTCATAGGTTGTCTCACGTTGCAAACACATTGTGCAAAGAACACTCAAGGATATAAAATAAAATCTTAGAGAACATTCCTATTAAGACTAATCGAATCCCTCAAATGTGACTGTATTTCTTACGTCAGTGCAAAATGAGCAAGCTTTGCCCCTGAAATGGCATCTTGTGGAGCCAGTGTGGGTTACTGCAGTTCTGATTTTCAAAGCAGCATCTACCATTGCATTTTGAAAGGGAATGAAGTGACCAGGAGAAAAGTAACAAAAAGAGCAGCATTCCAACAAGCTCCTCTCAGAAATCACAACTTACATGTAAGTTGTGACTTAAATATATGTCGGGTTTTGTTAACATTGTAAAAAATCTGTTCGCAGCAAGTATGAGAAGGTTTAATTATTTTTTTCCCTAGTGTGCTGATACGAAGCTGAAGACAGTTGCAAGCAGTTGGTTTTCCACCTACTGCCATGGTGGTGGAAATTTATTCCTTCACTTTGCAAGCAAAGCAATCACAAGCAATCAAACTCCATTTGCCTGAAGGAGATCTCAGAGAAGCTGGACAAAGGTTTGCCCCCGATGAGCAGCAGTGTGTTGGTACTGCTGATCTCACCCCGCCTGGCTGCACGCCCACAGTCAGTTCTCTCCTCTTCACCCACAGCCTGAGCAGCAGCAAAAGCCTCTCCCGAACAGGCCAACAGATGGAGAGACTTGTCCTGGGACAAACAGCTCCTGTCTCTGTTTGGGCCTAGTCCTGCCTCTGAAGTGGTCTGGAAGGCAGGGAATTCCACTGGCTCCAGGGGCAGGCTGAAGGTTTTCATTTCGATGGCATTGCTCCGCTCCGTGGGCTGTGGGCAGAAGTAGCTGCAAAAGCCAAAGTGCCTCAGGATGGGCACCAGCTGAGGATCCTTCTGCTCACTCTTGCAGTGGCTGGGGAATGTATTAGTGACATCTGAGGTAGTTTGGAAATCCACACCAATTCCTAAGATGCAGTGATACATTTTAGGAGAAAACTTTCCCTTTGTAGTACTAGTAAGCTTCTTCCAAGTCTGTGTATGGAAATGATACTTCCAGAGGTCATCATTAGGGCTGGAATTTGAAATCCCTCCACCAAAAATCAACATAGAGTCTTTGCAGACTATCGAAGCGTGACCTACCAGCGGAGGAGGTCCTTGGCTGAAGGTAAGAGAAACCAGCAGTTAAGGGGAGACCAACAAGAAACTTAGCGCTGATTTTAGCTTCTGTTTTCCTTTTGACTCAGAGGGATGACTGCTGAACAGCTGCATTGGGACATCAAAATTACACTGCTGACAGCTGCATCAACGCCTTGCCAACAGCTCTCCTGAGCAAAGCCAACTGGAGCCCCAGGGATGGCAGCAGCACTGCATCCTGATCTGCACAATCCCTACAATTACCAAGAGGGCATCGTCTCCCTCTCCACTCGCATGCAGTATCAAAGAGTAAGATTAATTCTCTTTCTCTGCTCTTTAAGTGTAACAAATAGAACAGTTTACCTTGTTCTGATGCTGGACCAGCTGCTGCTTCCAAAGTCCCACCTCCACAAGTCCCTCTGTTCAGTGAGCCCCATTAGCCCCCCAAAGAGGTACATGGCTGTGTGATAAACCACTGCCGAGTGGCCGTGCCGAGCTCCGGGGCCGCTGCTGGGACAGGGGCTGGAGACACACAGCCACTTCCTTGTATCTGAAACCAAAATACTCATTTATAGATGGAGCAAATTTACCCTGACTATTTGAGAAAGAATTTACTTCCCAAAGGTGGGTAACCATTCAGTTGGAGAATAAGGATTTCTGCTCTAAGCTTATTATGAGTTAACAGCTTAAATTCTGACAATGAACAAGTGCATTTAAAAAAATCAGTTTTGAAATAAACTTTTAATGAAAATGTCAGATGCTGTGTGACAGATGCCATGGAAATTTTATTTACAGAGCAGTTTTTCCTACAGCTTTGTGAGTTCATTGACTCTGACAAAGAAAGATACTTTCCTGGCTGTTAGAGGGGAAAAAGTCAGTCAACAAAAACAGTAATTCGTTAATGTCTACACTTATTCTCCCTGTGAGGGAAGGAAGGATGAGAGAAACCCATCATTTGCTTCAAAATAGTGACAGGTATGGCCATCAGATAACAAGGTATGCATTTAGGAAATCTCTGGGAATCATCTGGTTTGCAATAATCAAACTGGTAATGGATATGGTAATAAACTATCTCCTGTCAGGTTTAGCTCCCCACGGTCAGTTGGAGATTTGGGATCAAAAGATGGCATTAATAGGCTGAAGTCAGGGTCTCTGCTGTACCTGAAAGTTTTTAGTAGTCCTTGAAGTATTATAGTGAATAGTAAACAAACATTCTCCCTGATTTTCAGCTGTAAAACTAGAAAATATTGCAAAACTTACTTCAGTGTAATAGTCTAATTAATTTCAGCCAGCAATTAATTGAATTGACACAATTTATCACTAAATGTTGTATAAGAGAAGCCAAAACTAACTTGGAGCATTTCTACTGAGAAGAATTTTCTTAGCACAGCAAGCCATGCTCTCCTGCTTCAGTCGTTGTTTTACACTGGATCAAAACCTTATCCTGCTTTTTTAACTCACCAAAATGGAATTCCCAAAACTCCTGAGAAATGCCTTTGATGCCAAAGTATCCCCCGTAGATGTACATGCTGGAATGGTACACGACAGCACTGTGACCTTTTCTGTTAGCTGGTGCAGAGCTCTAGCATAGTTCAAAAATAAGACAAAAATCTTTAAAGTCATATCAGCAGCAATGTCTGTCTTGGAAATACACCTCCCCTCCCCCTGCCCCCAAATGACCCTGCAGTCCCAAACTTTCTCTTGACTCCTCCATCAAGTACAGGTAAGCAAAATGGTAACTGTGTCACATCATAAAAAAATTTGGGGTGTAATTTCAAGGTATAGAAGCATTGTGATGATGAAGTTTCAGCAGCAAAAAATGAGTGATTCTCAATGTGTAGTGATACAAAACCAATCTCAAAAGACCAAGCCATAAATGCTTTCACTCAGGTTTCAATTAGAAGTGGCAGTGACTTGGTGAGTCCACGTGTTCACACTGAAGAAATGAAAAATGCTGCAGCACTTCACGTTCCAAAACGTATTAGCGTGGCTGCCAATCTGTTTTCACAACCCTACTTTTAAAAGCACAGGCTTCACGTATGGTTGCAATATTCCATTTAAAATTAGTTTTCTTGATAAGGATTTCAGAAAAACAGAAGCAGCAGCAGAGGAGAGGACTTAACTTCTTATATAGGACTTAAAATTTAAGAGCAGTATTTTTAAACACTGTTTTGAAGAAGAAAAAAGCCTTAAGTTATTGAAAGTGCAAAGAAATAAAGTATAGCCACATGTCTCTGAAGAGATGAGATTGGAACTGTTTGGGGGAACATATTTCAAAGCAATCTGTTTAATCAACAAAGCAACAGGCATTTGATTCACACATTCCCCACTTCCTGGCTCCTTACCTCCGTCTCTGCTGGTTCGTTGCAGCTCTCTGTCCATCTTGCAGAATCTGGGGGATTGAGTTAATAAAGCGCAGTTTAGATCGCGCACCACAAGAGGACACTCCTCCCACAGCAATTGTTCAAATTACACAGCTCATTTTCAAGGAAGTCGCGTCCTGGTGTTTTCTACTGACAAGGCTGAAGAAATCCCGCTAAGACAGCAGCACTGAGAGACTTGCAGGAGACACAGTTTGAACAGTTTTCCTCTATCCTTATCTGATACAGAATCACACAGGTACCACACTGTATTCTTGTTTCCTAAAGCTAAATTTCCTAATGCAGAAGTAACCTTTGATTTTCATCGTTTTCTAAACTTATAGGAATCCTAGATTTCTCTGTGGATGTATGGTTCCTTCTGCTTACCACATACACCTTTTTATGGCAGATCTATTCTTTCTTGTTCTTTTTCATAGGTCCCTTAAATAGCCCTTAAATAACAGCCAGCAATCACAGATCTGGATCACCAAGAAGGAGAGGAAATATCAGATAACCCAGCACCAGACGTACAATGAGAAATCAGTGCAGGCTTGCATTATTTAAAGCTATTCTTGCCAAAAGATTTAAAATAACAACTATGAAACAGCTAGACAAAAAACCAGTGTTGAATAACTCATTTCCAATTTCTACTGGTAGGTACTGTGAGTAATAAGATGCTTTCTCCTTTAAAATATGTTCTGAGGGTTTTTTTTTCTTCCAGCAGGTTATCTCAGACAACTGATGGAGAACACAAAGGATTGAAAAAACCCCATTGACTTAAGGTTGCACAGTGAAGTGCAAAAGAAGCCAGGAAACATAAATCTTGGTCTGGCATAAGATTTACTGGCTCAAAAAGAACTGAGCCTCTCTCTCCCCTCCCGATCTGACATCAAAATAACAGCCATTACTGTACACAGGATTTCCAAAGGGAGAATCCATGGTGTATGACATTGCTATTAAATTCAAATGCTGCACTGTTTTTATTAAAATACACACTCAGGAGATCCCAAATGTTTGTTCTTAGGAGAAAAAAAAGCCATGTTATAAAATGTTGCTGTTGATTTCCCACCTTCTTATTTAATTTCTCTTGCTCTGGGTTATGTGTTTCTTCAGTAAAAGTACAAAAGGAGATATACTTTACTGATCTACTTTCTTCCACAAGAGCTTGGTTTTTAAAATATATGTGGCATTAAAAAAAGAATTAAATAATATATGAATTATCAGGTCTTATGATCAAATAGTAAACTTTAGAAGGAGAGAGGGAGGAATGGAAATTCTGAGACCTTAAAATACATAAAATTTTCCCATAAAATATTCTCTAATTGAAGTAAGACCTATGCCTCTGATAGCTTAACAGCCAATTGTGGGGGGAAAATATGCACACAGTTTTACACACATTACTTGTTGTAAAGCTTAGGGAAGGCTCTTACAAGCAGCAGAAAACAGTTTGGTTCTTACTATTTATTACTGCCTGGGGACTTGGAATGTCCCATGGCTATTATGTATCATACCAATGTCATATATCCAGAGAGGAGTTTTTGCTTGTGTGAAAGCAGAATCCACCATCCCACCAAAAATATACAGGCTGCCCTGCAAAATGCACAAATATTTGTCACTTACAAGAAAGCACATAGCATGAAAATAATTTTAAAAACAATTCTTAAAAGCAAAGATTGCTATCAGCAAAATATTGTTAACAATATGATGATCTTTTAACAATCCCAAAAAGCCACCAACTTTTAATTATTCTCTCTTTATTCTCTCCCAGTGGGAAGCCATGAAGAACATTCTGCTGTTTAACAGGGACAGCATTTCAGAACTGCTCGTTCCTTGTCAGCCTGGGGCAGCTTCAGGGCTGGGAATCTGGAGCTCTCTTGAGGCATTGCTCAGGTAATATTGGATTATGCATGTTTATAGAAATATTTCATTGTGACATAGCTCCTGATATCCTAAATTCTGTCTTCCCCTCACAGGCAGGGCTGTAATTCTTACTTTCCTTCACTCCCCCGTCCCTTTTCTATGCCAGTTCTGTAGTAAATGTTTTTATGCTGTAGCTGATCATGCAAATGAATTCAGAGCAACTGTTACAACTGCACAGATAAGTCAGAGAATGTGCTGCCAGGGTCTTTAACTGGTATTACTGCTACTTATTGAGCACTGACTGAGGAAACCAGGGGGCTGCTGCAGAGCTGAATTACTGTCACACTGTTCAGAAAGATTCCCAAACACTGGTACGGCTCCATCCAGAACTGCACCAACACAAAAATGCTTTCTGGGCATAGTATATCAGTACATAATAACCTATGGCATTTTATTGCACTGTAGAGTAGGAAATAAAATGTCAGGACAATATAATCTTGGTCTACTACCTTAAAAGCCACCATTGAATGTTCTTCCAGTTCTTCTGGACCATCTCTTGAGCAATCCAACATTTCCCATTCATTTTTCACTATAAACCAAAGCTGAAGTTAAGACAGTGGTGTGCTCAACACATAAACAGTAGGGAAAAGGTGGGCTTTGAATGTGGCTGTGCTGCTTAAAATGAAGTGTTTTGTCATCTTTCCTCTGTTCTCCCAAAAATTATATGCATTTTTCTATTTAGCAAATTTAAATGTAATAGTAATAGTTACATTTAAATATAGAAATTTGTCACTGCTTGTATTTTAATTGTTACCTACGTCAAAACTCGACAATTCCATGAGCATGAACCCCAGCGCAATTCTAGTTTATTTCAATAACAACTGAACAGGGAAAACCATACGTCAAGTCAAAAAATACTTTATAGTGCATTGATACAACAAACCTACAAGGTATTGTATCCACATGTTCCCTTTGTGCACTTCTTTATGTGTTAACTATTGCTGTGTTAAAGAGTCAGGAAAGCTCATTGATATCCCTTGGTAGAACCAGGATATTTTAAATGACTCAGTATTTCTGGTGAAAAAAAAAAAAAAAAAAAAAAAACCAACAACAAAACAAAACCAAAAGGAACTGAACTGAAATCAAAACTTTGTGGGACACTGCAAGAGCAGCAAATAGCCCCCATCTGCCCAATGAACAAAAAGCAGTTTATCCATCCCTGTGACAGAACAACTAAATGAGCATAATCTGCCAAGTACAGAGCATCCTCAGTTTCATGCTGACTGGCTGCAGAGTGGCTTTAACGCTGACATGCAAGAGAAGGGGCAGCTCACCTGTGTGGTACCTCCAGAAGTCCCTCAGCGTGGTGCAGCCGCGCCCTCCGTAGAGATAAACAAAGCCTCTGCAGGCAGCACAGGCGTGTTTGTAGCGGTCACACGGACGCGGCTGCTGCGCGCCCGCCGCTCCCCACGCACCGCGGGCCGCTCTCCCTTTCATCCTCTAACCGGGATCTTATCCAAGCATCAACTTGCAAAGGGCAGCCGTGGCAGGGAAGGGTCCCAAAATATCAGGGACAGGGCCTAAACCCTGTTTGGTCTGCAAAAAGGAAAAAAGAAAAGTCTCCACTTTATGATTAAATGTTGCTGTGTTTTCTTTTCAATCCCATCAAAAGCAATGTTGGACAGATTTATCCATCTGTGATAATACACTAACTTGAGTAAAGCACCTTAAATTCTGACTCAGATTCTTGTATCAGTGAAGTTGGGACAGGAACATTCCTGGAGGTGAAAGTTTTCCAAGGAATATCAGTGAACTGAAATGAAGCTCCAACACGCTACATTTACAATACCAGGGCTTGGTCTTTTTTCACAACTAGAAGAGTACTTTTGACAAACCTGTACTAAAAAAAAAAACTTTGGAAAGAGTGAATATTACAGATGGAAGTAATGCATTACCTGTTCTGCAGAATTTGTTTAGACTTTTATCCGTAAACCTGCTGACATGAGGATGCATCTGGAAAAAAATGACACCAACCCTTCCCATGCCACAAGATGTCACTGTGTTCTGTGAAGACATAAGTACCAGGAAAACATTCTTCTATTAATCCTCTTCAAAACAGTGGCTTATTTTAATAGAGATTTTTTTACAAAGCACATTTCAACACCCCCTCCTCACCCCCCCTTAGACCAAATTTTGGAGTTTGTGTTGGTAATGTGTCTGAGGTGGCACTTCACCAAATGAGGTGACAAAGTCTCCCAATTCCAAGACTTTTCAGTGGAAGCCAGGTTCCAGCTGCATTGAGGAGCCTTGATGGAAATCAATAGGGAAGTGTCATTTAGCTGATGGTAATGTGTAAGTCCAGGGTAAGTTGCACTTACCTTGAGGAAGAACAAAGGTAACATTAAAACAAGCTAGATACAAAAGCTAGTTATGTTTCATATTAAAATGAATTATTGTACCTAACTTAATTTATCATCCAGTAATCTCTAAATTTACCCTTTTTAAGACTGGAATCTATTCAGTGACAAAAAGATACTAGAGAATCTCTTGCAGCATATTCAGGCAAGATTAACTACTTCAGTTTTGTTGGGGATTTTTTTTTATGCAAGCCAGTATTGTAAGCTATTACTGTAGAAACTGAAGTATATTCTTTATATGTTTTCTCTGAAGGAATACAAAGATGGGTGGCACTTACTAAGGGTGCATTTCTCATGTCCAGGGGAATTAGCAGATATGAAGTAATGACACATTATAGGTGTGTAAATCCATAATGCTTTCCGCCATCCCATTGAAAAGGGAAAAGCAGCTGAAGGCATGAAACAGGGATTATCTCCCTAACTCTGCCAAGCTTCTGAGCAACCACAGCCAAATCATTCACTTCCACAGCTAAGTGGGGACAGTCACTTCCTTACTACAGCACTTCAAATTTGCTGATGCAGTGCAGTGTAACAGTGCCAAGGTATTCCTGTTATTGATATAATTTACTCTGAAAAGGGTAATAGGTTACTAATAGTTTACAAAGGTAAAACAGGCTTGTCCCCTTGTGGTTTGGGTTTTTTTCATAGTTATGAAGCTGGTTATCCTTCTTCCTATGTATTTCTGCTTGTTTTTGTTCCTCCAAGCCTTGCCTCCTATTGTACAAACATTCAGAGACAATGACAGTCCTGATTTCATATAACAGATTAGCAACAAAGGCCTGTCCAGTTGTTTATCTAGCCCTGCTGAACTCTTGTGAGGCAGGCGAGCAGGATAGGATAACAAAAGGCCAAGCTGGGAGGAACAGAATGGGTGTCTCCTCCCAGACACACCTTCTGAGCATTGGCTGACCCTTGTGAATCTCAGCCATTTGCTCTCAGCTAAAACATTCTTGGAAGCAGACCTACAATCCCTCCCCGTCAGTTAACTGCTCCACTTCAGAGCTGGGGAAATAACCCCGCCAAACTAATCATGCATCTTGCCTTTCATAATTGTATTTATTGCAAACTTGACTCCTGGATTGCCTGTCTATGGAACCCAACTCACCAGAGTTCATCTACTGTCAACCTTAGCAATCCCATTTCCAAAGAAAAGTTGCTCCTCTTCTCAGAACAATGTCACCGAGCCTTGTCCTGTGTCCTACACCACTGACCTCAATTTCAACTTGATACATTATCAGTTATCCAATAGGAAGCTCTGACTTCAGAAAAAAAAAATCCAAAAAGACAACTCTGAACATTTTTATTCAACTTTTTTTTTTTTCCCAAAACAGCTGTAACACACACAAAAATGTCTGCTGCTCTCCAAAGTCTTCTGCCATTCCATTCTAAAAATAGCTCCTGTGCAATCAGTCCCAATTGTTAAAGGCCTGGAGGAGCTGAGTCGAGGGCCTGGAGAGCTGCAATTATTGCAGTAACTGTAGCACTGAGTGTGTATCAATTAATGGCACCCCACTACTGTTTCATAATACAAATAATTCAGGAAATGCAGCAAGACGGGAATTACTTCAGGAAATGTAGTTTATACGTTCATTATATAATTATTTATATTTCTGATAGATGTGGTTTCGCAGACAAATGATTTATTTATTTTAAGTATTGCTTAAATAGATCTTTGTTAAAGCTTTTTTTGGTCTTGGCCCCTTGATTCATTTCCATCTGTTTTCAATAAACGCAGAAAAATTCAATTTTTAAGATGATCAAGCTTTTTGGAATATAATGAGATATGAAACCACTCATATGGGGAGGGGCCCAAGTAGGAAATCTTGTTCTGTTTTGAGGCTTTTTGTTGATGACCCAGTTTTCTGAACTCAAGCCTTGAACCTTTCCAGGCAGAACAGTGCACTTTCTCACTAGGCAACTTGATGTTTTACTGCTTTTCAAAAATAATAACAGATCTGCCCATTTGTACTTATCCTAGAAACCTTGGCTCTAGAGGTGGTCTTATTGTAAGTCTTTTTCTAATGGGACTGCCTGCATGAATGAGGAAACTCTGGAGACTTGCAAGGCCCTTACAAAGTTTTAGAAACAAACCCAACTTGTTTAGAATAGAGAAAAAGGCACTTTTTTAGTATATCATGTTTACTTGCAATGCTTCACTATGTGTGATAAATTTAATATCCTCTGGTTTGCGAATTTATTTTCTTTCCTAAACTCAGGATAACCTGAACTGTTTCTGTGGTGAGGTTTTTTGGGGCTTTTTGTTTGTTTGTTTGGCTTGGATTTTGGTTTGGTTTGGTTTGGTTTGGTTTGGTTTGGTTTTTTTGTTTGGTTTGTTTTGCTTTGGAGCTTTTTTGCAAAATACAGGAAGTAATTGTCAGAGATGCTCAGCTTCAGAGTTTCAACCTGCGAGTGTGAATGGCTGAAGGACGGCAGGGTGCCTGTGACAGTTCTGTATTATTAGCATTCTGAACTGAAATAAGGGCCTGGCTTTGCCACGTGTTGTAAAACATGCAATTACCACATGACTGAGCTTAGGAGTGCAGGAGTCAAGACAAAAGGAAGGGAACAGAAAGAGGTATTGCTTCTTCCAGGGAGAAGCTGAAGGACAGAAAGGAGGTTTGTAAAATGACAAATAAAACCAGAAGACATGGCTTCATCCTGATTCCAGGGTTCAGAAGAAAGACAGGTACTTTGAAGTAAAACAGTAACAACCCTGTTGTCTGAATAATGCTTAGAGCAGACATACTAAAAACTGACAGAAAAAATGGAGTGGTTTTTATTTGAGTAACTCCTCGTTGAATTTTAACAAGTATTCGTAAACATTATCACTGCTATATCTCAGTGCTTCAAAATGCTTTTTGACACAAACAGGTATTTTAAAGGGGGCAGCTTCTGAAACAGCCACATACAATTACAGTTTCTATACTCTGTAAAGCTCTGCATGTAACTGCTCCTTCTGGAGAGAGCACCGGGGGCATTGGCACCTTCACTGCACAGCAGACGAGAACCTCACTGATCTCTCCCAGAGAAAACTCACTGCCTGTTTCTGCAGCTCTGCAGGCAAGATATTGCTTTTCTTTAATTCAGATCACATTAATATTAAAGCTTTAATTTTAGAAGTTCATAATAAATTTATGTTTGCACATCATTCCAAAATTAAAATTTGCAAATTGACATTATTAATGTATTGTCTTTTGTTTTTTCTAGAGGCTTTCACCCAGAAATGAAAATCCTTTAGTCATTAGTGTTTTGTATCACTATTTCATCTCTATTACAAAGTGAACTCTTTAGTAGTCATAAATTAACTTATTAAATAAATATAAATATATGCAGCTTTATTTTCTATATGCTAGGTATATTTCTTATTTTTAAGTAAACAAATACAAAAATATTTGGCTTGGAATAAAGCAGTAAATATTTCATCTATTTCCCAAATATGGTGGAAGAGGAAGTATCTGGAAAAAAGAAATTTAGTACTTAAAATATTTCTGGGGTTGTTACATTGTTACATTTTAATATATACTTCTAGCATATGAATCAGGAAATTGCCTTTTCCACTGTATTTAAATATGTTTTATGGTATAGATGAAAGTTAATACAATTTTGCCTCCTCACTTTCCTTAGTAAATTAAAATTTCATTTGCTGGGGATTTCTTGTTTGGTTTTTTGTTTGTTAGTTGTTTGATAGCTTCTTTTAAAAGAATGGGGCTTTTTTATAAACTATAAATTAGAATATATAGTTTCGATTAGTAGATCTCTCGAGGTAATCTGTTAATTACAATTTACATTTGCAATTAATCATTTACTGCATCTCAATTTTGAATGAAGTTTCTGAGAAAGTGCTTCCAAAAATACACATCCATGGATGGCACAAAAATAGCCTGTTATGGATATATAAATCCAGGGCAGCAGCAGCCGTGTCTGATCAAAAGTTTATGCTCAAAATCAATGTGTCTATGGGTTTTATTTATATATGGTCCTTAATAGGATATTTACTTCAGGAACCTAATCTGCTTTTCAAATCTTATTTAGGGTGTTGTTGGTGACTCCACCCCTAGGGAGAACTCAGTCTCTGTTGAGGCTCAGCACCTGAGTGGAATGGACACCCTGACAGTGAAGTGTTGCTGCAGCAAGGCGGCTCTTCAGAAATTGCCAAACAGGTGATTTTGTATCTTCTAGATATGACAGAGGGAGAAAATACAGTTCCTGGTCCTCAGACTTTATGATAAAAGAAACGATAAATTCTCACCATGTTTGCAGGGCAGTCTTAAGATGTATTTGGCCTTTTACTCTTTCCTTGGAAGTAATTTGTACTGTCACTGCTGGAGCAGGTCATTTCAATGCACGGGTCATCACCCTTCCCCCAGAAATAGCAGTTCTCAGTGTTCCTAGAAGGCATCATTTGGGGATTTCACAAAAACTAACTAGCTAGATTCTTTCAAGATACAGTAGGCAGGTGCCCTGGAGATTGAATGTAATAAATCTGTCCTTAGGTGTGACTGAATGCATCTTCTTGACAGCTTGTGACCTGCTGCTGAAGTAACTTCAAAATACTTTATTTCCTAAGGGAGACTCTACTCACACTAATTCACAAAATTTTCTAGGTTAGGAACAAAGACTGGTTGACAAAGGAGTTGGTGGCTGCTCAGCCTGACTACTCTCCTCAGGCACGAATTAAGGAACTGGAGTATACACCTGACAGCTGAGAGTATATCAGTGAAAAGCTATTATCTTCCATTAAAAACAAAAAGCCCGCATTGAATTTTACTTGGTTGTTCTTTATATCCCCTGACTGAGGAAAAGAAGCATCTAATAAAACACTCAGTCACACTTAAAACTTAATGCCACACTTCATAGAAGATAGACATTGTGTTTTTCTTGTCCCCATGACATTTTGCCCTTAGACAAACATGCAGCAATGAGATAGAGAAGACATACAAGGTTATGAGAATAGCAGAAACTGTAGCTTGAAGAAATATCAAGGAGGAAAGAGAGGGCATTTGGCCATGAGAATAATAAAAAGTTCCAGCTGGCAGATATTAAAACATCCAGATATCCTGTTAGAATCAGTATGAATTTAGATAATTCTGTATGGGAGAAGTCATGAGAGACTTGTGTGAGAAAGACTCGGATGGCACAACTGGAATGACTGTCAGTCATGACTGGAGGAAAAGCTGAGTACAAAAAGATCTTTTATAGGGAAGATGAATTTACACCATCAGGTGAAAGATGTTTGCATAAAAACATGATATAATTGCATAGCTGGAATAGACTGCATAGAGAGGAATAGCTCCATTTTAGTCTGGCAAGGAAAACAAAGGTGTCAGCTGACAAACAGTAATAATAACTGTGATGGTTCACTGTAACCTTGATGCCAATAGTTATTGGGCTGCACCATCAAATGGAAAAAAACCAAACCCACATCATTTCAATATATAAAAGAGACAGAAAGCATATGAGTAACTTTACACATACGCATTGTCGCTCCAAATTCAAATGGAATTACTCATGTGAATAAAACCAGTGATATGCATGAGCCTGCACAATGTAGCCTAGATACCAGAGCAAAAGAAGGACCAACTCTTTTGTCAGAAGCCTGAAAAAATGTTTTGCAAGCTGTTTTCATATTCAGACTCCAAATGACAGGGTCCGTTTTGGAGTGGAGTCCAGCCTTCTGAAAAATTCTCACTCCCAGCTGACATGGTCCAGTATTCATCCCAAGCCAGATGCACTTTGGCTTGGGTTTTGGATGGTTGCATTTCTTTGTTTGTCTTTTGCTCGATAGAAGGCATTTTGTGCTTTTATGCTCTTTGAGTGTGGAAAAGGGAATGAGCAAAAGGAGGGTGGTGAATCTCCTAAACGGGAAGCAGGCAGCAAGAGCTCTGGCAATTCCTACCACAGACCTCCTGCGCAGCATCGCGGAAGCGGCAGGTCCCTGTCCCCAGCGGTCTCCTGGCTGCTGAGCGCTGACGGCGCTTCCTTCCTTTCATGCGCTTTGTTTCTCTTCGTACGTTTGAGTGAAAGGCACTTTGTGCACAGCTGCACACAGCTGTACCACAGCCCCGCTGTCCGGCAGTACCGCGGTGCGCAGGGCCAGGCTGTGCCGGTGTTCCCCGGGCTGCTGGGTGTTCCTGAGGGCTGCTCGGTGCCCTCTCCGCCTTCTCTCTGCCCCCTTCTGCCCCTGGAGCTGGGGCGCTGCTCCCCGGCGGGCCCCGGGCTGGCTCTGGCTGCTGCAGGTGCCCCCGCTGGCGGGCAGGCCTCAGCGCCCTCTCCTCTGAGCCCCACCACGGCTGGGCTTGTCCCCAACAGGGACGGGGGCAAAGGATGGAAGGGCCAAACGGAGGAAAAGAAAAGGAAAAACAGTCTGGTGAGGCGGCATGTGCCAGGGGTGCACCCAGCCTGGCCGCGCCCGCTGCCGCCCCTCGGCACCCCCGCCCCAGGCACTCAGCCCAGCGGGGCAGGAGCGGCGCGCCCGTCCCGCCTGGCCGGGATCCCCCGCAGCGAACCCCCCGCTCCCTGGGGCAGCAGCCGGGCTCCCCCGCCCTCCGCCGGGCCTTACCCTC
>VZUA01058661.1:7886-29973 GCA_013401035.1 Horornis vulcanius
TTCACTATTCTCTAGTTTCTGATAATTTATAACAATCTTTAATGAAGGGCATGATTCTTTATGCTTTGAGGTCAGTTGCAAAATGTTCATTATTTCTGTAGGATCTGGATAAGATTTAAATTAGAGTTTATGGTGATTTCATTTTGATTATGCAAATAGTGAAGTAAAACTGAAACTGAACACTGTCTGTTCCGTGCTACTTAAAACTTTCTGAAAAATGTTGCAGTGGAATAATGAAGTAATGTACATGAGTGTCTACACCTTTTTTGAATTCGATATGGAATTTTCTCTGAAGAGTTACCCATTTCTGTATTATATTCATGGCTTTTATAAACTCTCTAACTAATTTTAAAGCATATTCAGTGTGTTAAGTGTACTTTCCAAAGTGATTAGCACTCCTTACAGTGGGTTTTTTTGGTGATATTTTTTCCCCCTGCTTACTTGTTGTCAGTGAATTTATAGCAAAAAGGTAACACTTCAAGGGAAGTGTCTGGAAATTTTCTAGTCAAAGAGCAAGTGTGAATAGGCAGAAGCAGAGGATATTACAGAATCATCTGAAGTAAAGAAATAAATTGTATTTCATGTCTGTAGTTGTAACTGTTCTTTTTCATTTTCATAATATATGATGAAATGTAACTTTAATAGCTATTGAAGTTCTGACAGAACTGGATGGTGACAGTAAAGTAAAAATCTGCAGTTAAAATTCCATACTTGAATATTTTGTAATTGCTACGCTGGACTAACCACATCTGCAGGGCTAATTGGTACTGAAGTTGATTTTGAAATCAGACTTGCTAAACAAGAAATAATTTTTTCTTTAAACTCATATAAAACCAAACTCCTTTGTTTTCAGCGCAAATACAAATATTTTAATGAATGAGAAATTTGATAGAGAAAATAAGAAACCATGCTTGTTTGTGTGTGGTATATTCAGAATTAAATTACTGCATGTGTTGCATTCCCAATTATTTGTGATTATGCATTCCCAGTTCTTTCCTTAACTGACATTTCTACTTTTCCAAAGATATATGTTTTACAGTAATTCCTGTATGATATAAGGATAAGATACATGTTATATGCTATCTTTGTTATATAAAGTTAACTTTGAAAAATATGGTTGCTGGAATATAAAGACTGAGATAACATTGAGAATTAACTGAAATTCTGGTCAAATCATTTGTTTTGTCACAGCCTGTGAAAGAGCAATGGTTTGGCAAACTGTAAAGAGTTGAATGTGCAATTGTAAACACATTTAATGATTAGCAANCTCATCTTGGCATGCTTTCCAGGTTCTCATTCACTATACTCCAGTTCCTCCTTACATTATTTTTTTCTGTTCTCTTTTATTGCCACTGCATTGACATCAGCAGGTGAAATTGTGGTAGTGGGAGTATTCCAAGTGGGAATATACTTCACAATTTGAACAATTTCTGGGGGCTTTTATGCTTTAATTCTTACTTATTTCTAGACTTGTAAATCTTTGAACTTCTAATTTGGCCTTTCTTAGCTGTTTATCTTCTCATCAATCTAAATAAAGGCCAGCAATAACAATATATTATCAACACTGTGAATAAAAAAATCTCTTCTAATACTGCATAAACAAATGTCATTCTTAAATCACTAGTCATTCATTAAACATCCAAGCCTGCATTTATGCAAAATTGTAGTACTACTAATTTAAACTATTAACATACACTCTATCTGGTATTTCAAATCTGTATTGAAGCAGTCCAAGACACCTGGTCTCCTGCATGCTGATGGGGTCCATCTGTCAGAGAGGGAAAAGAGCATCTTCAGTCACAGGCTTGCCAAGATGGTGAAGAGGGCTTTAGGTGAAAATTGCTGGAGGAAAGAAACCTCAATTCATTCCACTACCAGTTTGATCCCAGGGTCATCAAGAGATGCCCAGACCTTGGAGAGAGACCAGAGGTCAGCAGGAGAGCACCTGAAGAGCAGCACAAAGGAATTCCAGCTGCTCAAGCCAGTAAATTGGCTTCATCCTTCATAAAGGACCCATTTTAAGCACCTCTGAGCTAGTGCATGTAGCATGAAGAATAAACAAAACAGAAACCTGCAGGGCTATGGTCTTATTAGTGTCCCAGGGATGTTGTGGAATGACTTCTATGACTGAGTGTTGGAATGGAATGATAGAGGCTGTTTAAAAAAGACAGTCAGAACAGACAAGCAGAGGGTGTTGCCTTCTATGTCAGTGACCAGTTGGAGTGCATGGAGCCCTGCCTGATGATCTGTAAACTGTGAGTTTACAGATTAGGATTAAAGGGAGGGCAGGTAACATAAGAATGGGGGTCTGAGCAGGAAGACCAAAGGGGATGAGGCCCTCTGTAAACAGATAGGAGCAGCCTTATATTCCCAAGCAGTGGTCCTCATGGAGACTTCAGCCAGTCAGAGAGCTTCTGAAGGGACAACACAGCCGTAGAATACTGTGGGGTAAAGACTTGCACAGGGAAGAGGGGTCGTCTCCTCTAGGTCAGAAGCAATGCGTCCTAACAAAGAAGAAGTCAGGCAGGAGTGCCAGGAGGCCTTAAAAAATGAACAAGGAGTTTCTGGGCAAATTCAGACACAAAAACATAAGCCTGCAGAGGGTAGAAGAAGGGAAAACTAACCTGGGAGAAATGCAGAGAGATTGTGTGAGCAGGCAGGGATCAGATTAGGAAAGCTAAAGCTCTGATGGAATTAAACTTGCTGAGGGCTGTCAAGGACAACGAGAGAAACTTCTCTCAGTATGTCAATGATAAAAGGAAGGCTAGGTAAAATGTGGGTTCTCTCCAGAAGGAAGCAGGAGATGTGGGACATGGAGAAGGCCAAAGTACTCAATTACATTTTTTCTCAGTCTTCACTGGCAAGTCATCCAGCCACATGGCCTGAATTGTAGAAGGCAAATGCAGGAACTGGGAGAATATAGAATCACTGGCTGTAGGAGAAGATCAAGTTTGAGACCATCTAAGGAACCTGAAGGTGCAAGAGTCCATGGGACCTGTCCTGAGGGAACTGGTGGAGAAAATGGCTGAGCCACTTCATCATATTTTTGAAACCATGACAGCCCAGTGAAGTTCTCAGTGACTGAAAAGGGGAAACATAACCCCCATTTTTAAAAAAGAAAAAATAAAATACCTGGAGAACTACAGGCTCGTCAGTCTCACCTCTTTGCTGAGCTGGATCATTGACTGGATGCTTCTGGAAACTATACTGGAGCACACGGAAAATAAGGAGGTCATTGGTGGCAGCCAACATGACTTCAACAAGGGCACATTGTGCTGGACCAATTTGGTGGCCTTGTGTGTCTGAGTTATTGTTCTGATGGATTAGGGAAGAGTGAGTGATGTCACCTACCTGGACTTCTGCAGAGCATTTGATACTGTCCCACATGACATTCTCCTCTGTAAACTGGAGAGACATGGATTTGATGGATGGACTACCCAGTGGATAAGGAATTGTCTGGGTGGTTGCACTCAAAGAGATGACCAGTCAACAGCTCTGTGAAGTGATGGAGATGAGTGATGGGGGGCATTCCTCAGGGGCTGATCCTGGCACCAGCACATTTAACTTCTCTGTTGGCAGCATGGGCAGTGGGATCAAGGGCACCCTCAGCAAACCCACTGACAGCACCAGGCTGTGTGGGGCACTGGAGGGAAGGGATGGCATCCAGAGGGACCCAGACAGGATTGAGAGCTGGGCCAGTGCAAACAAAGCAAAGTATATGATCCTACACATGTATCAGGGCCATCCCAAACATGGATACAGGCTGAATGGAGAATGGATTGAGAGCAGCCCTCCAGAAGGGGGTCTTGGGGGATCAGCAGATGAGAAGCTGAACATAACTTATCAATGTGCATTTGCAGCCCAGAAAGTGATTTTTTTTCCTGGGATGCATCCCAAGGAGTGTGGCCAGCAGGGCAAGGAGGTGATTCTCCCCCTCTACTCTCATGAGACCCCACCTGCAGTGGGCCCCCAACATACGAAGAATGTGGACCATTTGACTTAGGTCCAGAGGAGGGCCACAAAGGAAATCAGAGGGCTGGAGCTGTTTAGTTTGGAGGAGGCCCAAGGGGGACCTCATGGCTCTCTACAATACATGAAAAGAGGTTGTAGTGGGGTGGGGGCCAATGTCTTCTGCCAAGTCTCAAGTAAAAGGACAAAAGGAAATGGTGTCAAGTGCCAGAGGAGGTTCAGATTAGATATTAGACAATATTTTTTCAGTGCAAGTGTAGAATAAATTGCCCAGGGAGGTAGTAGAGCCACCATTTCTGGAACTGTTCTCAATGTGACACTTAGGGATATGGTTTAGAGATGACAATGGTCATGCTGGGTTGGTGGTTGAACAGATGACCTTGAAGATCTATTTCAGCCTTGACTATTCTGTGATTCTCTAAATTCAAAGAGGGTACTTACCAGGAATGACCTGGCAGCCAGGAAGGCCACCCATGTCCTGAGGGGCATCAGGGACAGCATCTCCAGCCAGGCAAGGGAGGGGATTGTCCTGCTCTGTTCTGCTCTGCTCTGCTCTGCACTGGGGCAACCTCACCTCGAGTGCTGGGAGCATTTCTGGGTGCCACAGTACAAGATACTAAACTATTAGAGAGTCTAAAGGAGTGCTACGAAGATGAGAAAGGATATAGAGGAAAAATCCATATGAGGAGTGGCTGAGGTCAGTTGGTCTGGAGAAGAGGAGACTGAGGGAACATTCATCACATCTTCCTCACGGGGGGAAACAGAGGGGCTGACACTGATTTCATCTCTCTGATGTCTAGTGACAGGACCTGAAACATGGCATTAAAGAGAAGGTTTAGATTGGGTATTAGAAAAAGTTTTTTCACCCAGAGGGTGATTGAGCCCTGGAAAAGGCTCCCCATGGAAGTGGTCACAGCATCAAGTCTGCCAGGGTTCAGGAAGTGTTTGGACAATGCTCTTGGGCACATGGTGTGTGTGATTTGTAGGGAATCCTGTGCAGAGCCTGGAGTTGGTCTCAATGATCCTTAGAGGTCCCATCCAACTCATGGTATTTTATTATTCTATGATTTAGATTAGTTATTAGAAAGAAATGCTTCACTGTGTAGGTGGTGAGCCGCTGCTACATGTTCTCAGCAAAGTTGTGAATGTCTCATACCTGAAAGTGTTCAAAGGTAGGTTGGATGGAGCTTTGAGCATCTGGTGCCAGTGCAAGGTGTTCCTGGTGATGGCAGAGGTGTTGGATCTGGGTGATCTCTAAGGTCTGAGATTCTGTGAACACTATGGAGACAGGCCAAAGTTGTTGTAAGTTCATTGCTATGGCTTACCACCATTGACATATGGTAGTGATACCTCAAGCTAATACATTTAATCAAATTGAATTTACTTTTTTAATTTGTGTGCATGTATCTTCTTTTGAATAGACGGATCACTTCAGTAATAGGGAACAGTTACATTCAAGCAATTTAGAATGGCTTCTTTTTCTCTCTGATTTGTGGACCCAAGCTTTTAATCATTGTTAAAAATGATTTTAAGTACCTGATTTGTATCTTTAGAGTAATTCCTCAAGTATGCTGTACTTACTTTTGTAAGTACAAATTACAAAGTAAGTAATCTGCAAGGACCAGTCTTAACTAGCTAAAAACCTTTATGTGACTTTTTTGTCACATTTGCCTCTTTCTCTTCTCATTTACTTTCATCATGCATAGTGAAAGTATTCTTCAGTTTTGACTAGAATTACATCTGTACCTTATCTATTTATTCTCTGTTAGTCTCTATTTTTTCTCTATTTTGAACAAGATTATCATGGTGCATCCCTTCAAACTGAAATACACTTTTCTTAATGGTTTGTAGAAGCTTTTACTTGAAACTTATTCAGGCAAGCACTGAATATATAAAGTGTTTTAGTGTGGAAGAATGTAGTGGTGAACTTACATTCTTTCAGAGAGAGGAGAGGTATTTATTTTCAGTATGTATTTTCCTGCCTGAAGGTTAAAATTTCCTTTATACCAGAGTATGGTTTGTTGGCGGGGGGGGGTTGTTTGTTTGTTTGTTTTTGTTGTTTTTTTTTTTGTTTGTTTGTTTGTTTTGGTGGTAGCACAGTGCAATGAAATATACTGCATCTTAGTTGGAGAAAAATCATTATTTGTTACATGTAGAAGTTTTATTTCAATAAATTTGATACATCTATTTATGTGTAATTGATGAATTGCAGTTGTTTAGATCATTAGAATAATCAAAAATATAATTAAACATTCAGCTGTTAGAGACACACAGATGCAGTGTGGCTATTTTGGCTGTAAAAGAAGATTTTAATCTTCCTCAGCCTTGTCCAAAAGGCCTTTCTGCCATCAGAATAATATATAATTGCATAATTATAATACATTATTTTATCATCCTTTGTGACCTCTTTACATTTAACTTCTCTTTAAGTGTTTCTGTTTAGTGAGTTATCAGGAAGAGTATTTACTATGGCTGCAGTCCTGTATTTTGATCTAGAAGTCAAACTCTAATACTTATGCCAAGTGCCTTAAATATTAACTTGGCTCTGCACAGCTATATATATCTGAAAACTAGCTCTGCATGAGTATATCATATTGAAGGATTTAGGCCATTTAGAGGGTAGAGTATTGTCTCCTTACTTATAGGTGATAACAACTAGATTTAGTGTATGTAAGGGAGCAGGAGGAACGAAAAAACATTTTGTGTGTGTGCATGTGTGGGGAATGACACCAAAACCACTCTTTCATTCCACACTTTAAAGCCAGCAAAACCATGCAGATTCCTCAGCCTGAATCACCAAAGTGTCACTCTTTAAATAAAATGTAATACTTGGAACTCCTTTTACAGTGTCATAGTGTTATTTTTAAAAAGCATTTCTCCCAAGTTCACTTCTTCACAGTCTGCAAAATTATTTCTGCTATTTCAGTGATGTTATTCACTGTGCCTTCTTTTGTTAGAGGTCACTTACTGACCTACTTGTATTTTGCAAATATTGTATGCCATAAACTCTTCCGCCCTCCTTGAGATTCAGATGTATCCTTTGCTCCCTCACTGTGTGTTAAAGAGAGTCTTCTCCCATACAAATCTTAAATCACTTGTTCCCCAAGTGTCTGGTGCAGCTGTATAAAAGTATTTTCTGTGAGGCAGTCTGGAGCAATGTTTTGTGGGACTGGTGATACAGATGTGTTTCAGTGTCCTGTTTCTAAAATCACCTCATCTGTAGAAATAGAATTGCTCTATTGTTAAACAGTTATTTGGAATCATATACCCATAGCAGTGTAAAATAAGTGTGTACTTAGGAAATTTTTTTAAGGTCTAGAGACAATAGGTACATAATAAAAACCTCACAAAACTGAAGGGTTCATCAAGGTCCTTTGGCTAAGAGTTTAGTTCCTGTGCTACTCTCTAGTCTTGTGGAAGATTTGGCAGTGAGAAGTCATGTTCAACTGGGACGGATATTTCTCATTTAAAATTCTTTCCATTCCCATAGGGTATTTCATTAAGGAATTTCAACCTTTCTGTTGTAAGATCATTGTCTTTAACTTTGGAAATACTGGTGTCCCTTGATTCCACATAGTCAGAAATATGCAGTCTGTAAAGTCTGTTCAGAGGCTCAGAGGAAAAAAATTTTTATACTAAGTAAGACAATGTATAGTCCTCAGTGTGTGAACCTCCTTCATATGAGTGCATGAATTTTGAGGTTTAGACACACTGCTAAATGTATTCGATTTTTGTAGATGACAAGCATATGATGGAATTTATCAGTGTGTGTTTTCAGAGAAAAGATACTTGGATAATCAGTTTAAGTGGAGCTCTTTCCCCAACTTATCTTTTAGTTTTACTGTTTCAGTGTGTGTAGTTTCTTCTAGCTTACAATAAAATACTTTTTGTTCAGGAATTGCTGTTTCCATTGTGTCAAATTGTTAGGTGAACTACTGTGTAAGATGCTAGATTAAAAACTGGATAAAAACTAAAGAAAAGAGTACAATAAAAAAGAAAGATTTTGTGTCTGGTAACACAGTATCAAAGATACACACATATATATAAGTGTCAGTTCAGAGTAGTATTTTGAATAAAGGGGATTATAATGACACAACAGAGAAAATGTTGTGACTACCTCATATATTTGAGGCAATTTCATACATTCCCCTTCTCCTATTACCATAAGCTCTTGCAAAAAGTCTCTCTTCAGCTTTCTTGTAAGCTCCTTTTAGGTACTGCAGTAAAGTATTCCCAAAGCCTTTTCTTCTCCAGGCTGCACAATCCCACTTTCTCAGCCTGTCCTCCAGGAGAGGTGCTCCATCCCTCTGATCATTTTTTGTGGCCTCTTCTAGACTTTCTTCAACAATTCCATGTCCTTCCTGTGCTGGGAGCCCAGAGCTGGATGCAGCCCTGCAGGTGGGCTCTCAACAGAGCAGAGCAGAGGGGCAGAATCCCCTCCCTGGCCCTGCTGCCCACACTGCTCTGGGTGCAGCCCAGGACACGTTTGGCTCCCTGGGCTGGGAGTGCCCATGGCTGGGTCCTGTCCAGCCTCTCACCCTGCAGCACCCCCAGGTGCTTCTCAGGCCCACTCAGTTAATTCTTCACAGAATCTGTATTTGTGCTTGACATTGCTCTAACCCACATGTCTAAGACCTCCCCACTTATTAACAGAAGTCTGTGTCCTTTACTTTTAATTGCCCTAGGTTGAGAGAGGCCATTTTCTTCTTCAAAAAGGGCAAAATTCCCTTCTCTTAGCCTGCTGTGTATTTGTTGTAATGTCTTTTATGTAACTGGTGTGAAGTGCTTCATATATATGACTAAACTTACTAAAACCAAACTAATTTCTTTAATCTTGCTTGCCTTTATAGCAAAAAGATCTGAAAGATCTGGGATAACAGTAATTTAATTTAATTTAGTAATTTAATTAAAATTATCCAGTGGATAGTGAGTGGTCTGCTGAGGAAGACCTTGCCTTACATTTCAGAACTCATTCTACCACGCATGCTGTGGTAGCTCTGTTGATAAATATTTCCATGTCTGTCATGGACTGCAAAACAAGGATTGGGGTAGCAAAGTGCTTCCCACTGTAAAGAAATGCAAGTTTGTGGCCATTTGAAGAACTTGAACATACATAAATCTATAGGACTTGATGAGATGCTCCTCAGAGTCCTGAGAGAGTTGGCCAGTCATGACAGTCAGGTGAAGTACCTGGTGGGTGGAAAAAGGTCTTCATTGATCAAAGTAATTCCCTTTGACAAGAGAGTGACTACATGAGTGGATAAGGAAAGACCTACAGATGTCATTTATCTGGACCCTGTAAAGCCTTTGACATGGTCCCTTACAACAGCCTTCTTGCTAAATTGGAGAGAGATGGATTTGAGGGGTGCACTGTTCAGAGGATAAGGAATTGGTTGGACCGTCACATCCAGAGGGGAGTGGTCAATGGCTCAGAATTCCGATGGACATCAGTGACAAGTGGTGCCCTCAGGGTCCATATCGGCACCACTGTTATGTAGTGTCTTCAACAAGACACAGGCTGGGGAATGAAGGGATTGAGAGTAGCCTAGTCAGGAGGGAATTGGGGCTGGATGAAAAGCTGGACATGACCCAGCAATGTACACTTGGATTCCAGAAAGCCAAATGTGCCCTGGGTTGCAGCGCTTTGATGGACGTGATTCTGCTGCTCTGCTCTGCTCTGGTCTTTAAGATCTCATGTGGAGTATTGCATCCAGCTCTGAGGTCCTCAGCATGGCAAGGACAAGAGTGAGTCCAGAGACAGACCATTAAGACAGCTAGAGGAATGGAAAACCTCTCCTATGAAGAAAGGCTAAGAGGTTGTTTCTCCTGTAAAGACAACACCTCAGTCAGACTTTATTGCACTCTTCCAGTAGCTAAAAGGAGATTATAAGAGCTGGAGAGGGACTTTTTATGAGAGCATGCAGTGATAGGGCAAGTGAAATAGTTTTAAAATGAAAGAGAGTAGATTTTGTTTAGATACATGGAAGAAATTCTTTATTCACTGTGTTGAGGAACTGTGAACAGGTTGCACAGAGACGTACTTGATGCCCCATCCCTGAAAATGTTCAAGGCCAGCTTGCACCCTTGAGCAACCTGATCTAAATAGAAGGACTCCCTGCTGAGGGTGGTGGGGTTGGAATTGGATGATCTTTAATCCAATCCAAATCATTCTGTGGTCTCTAACACAGGGATGTGTTGACTGTGAACACTGGGTGATTGCTTGGGATGGATGTGGCTCTGAGTAGATACACACAGTTTCTACTGCCCCAGATACCAAAAAGAATCTCCAGAAACTCAGTGCTACACTGCAGTCCTCTGTAGCAGAGATGATGTGTATTGACAGCACTATGAGGAGAAAGCAAAATTACTATTGATGCATCATCTACTGTGCATCAGAATTTACATTGGTGCGCTATGTTCTCCCATCCTGCTTTCTCAACCTTGATTTTGAAAATTAGGGAAAATTGTTGAAGTGTGTGGAGCACAGGAAATAATACCAAGTCAATACAAACCAGAAAGAGAATGATTGCCGTTCATTGGCATTGCCATTCATTGGCATATCCAGTACTAGGGTAAAAAAAGAAATCCATAATCATATCAGTAGTAGCATTTTTATGAAAATGTGCGCTTGGATAAAGTATCTTGAAGAACTCAGCTTGTTGGTAAGTAACATGAATTTGTGTAATCCACCAAAATATCTTACTCTTTTTCAACTGTCATTTTGCCCTTAATATGTCACAGCATATATTGTTAGGAATTACATCAGTTTTATATGCTGACTTATGAGATCAAGCTGAGAAATTCTTGCTTTTCAGTACTGTGCACTCCCTGAATACTATATGAAATATAATTTTATAGTTGCTCTCAACCCAAAATCTTGATCTCCTGCTCTATGCATCTATTTTTTTCCAAATAGTTACCAAGTAATTTCCTGTTACATTTGGTGAGGTTAAATCCAAGAATGCCAGCTCATGATTACTTCATATTTCAAATACAACTTTTTGTGGGAAACTTTAGAAACATGGTCAGATTTCTGATATTTTGCTTTCCACAGATGAAATTTTTTGAATTTTTTTTTAAATAGCCATCATAAAGCTGTGATTTATTATACTTGAGTAAACTACCATCTGTATGCATTTGGATGTGTTTTCCCATTAAGACTGTAAAACACAAGTGAGCTATTTGAAAAATGAAAGAATGGAGGTGAAAAAGTTGAAATCAAACATTATACAAGCATTTAATAGTCTTGATGCAGATTTTAAATTTAGCAAGTGTTCCAGTAAGGCAGTTTGTTATTGTTTTACTATGCTGTATAGGAGAACAAAATTTAAGATATACCTATGACCTTTAAAGGGACATTGACAGTGCAGTTTGTGCTCCATTTCTAGTATTTTTCACTGACCAGATTTCCTGTACGTATTACATACTTAACAAATACCTAAAGCACAGGAGGAACTGGTTCACAAACATCTAGAACTAATCACTTGCATTATACAATTTAAGTTAAAGAAATCTGTACACAAAAAATATTCTGCTATACTTGGCAAAGAGTGAGTAACAGAACACGCTAAGCGGTTATGTACTTTTCTGTAACTACTGCATATGTTTCTAGAAGTAGTTTATTTTTCTGAAAAATATGCTTCAGGTTGGTTATCAACAAGTTTATTAACCTAAAGGTCAAATAAATTCAGAATATCTTTTGTAGCTTGTTCTTTATGTTTTTTTTTTTATTATTTTGTCCTCCAACATAGTTATACTCAACACCAGAATGTTATATGAAGGAAAATAAAAAAGCATAAAGGCCTTTTACATGTGTCACTTTGAGTATCTTCATGTTTCTGTGTCCACATATGAGGGTTTATTGAAGAGGCAGATTCAGAAAATGATGTCTTTTACTTGGAAATGAAAACTCCTAGGTTATTTAGAAAGAGAGGCCTTAGAAGCTATTCAGACATATTTTAAGTATAAGTATTAATTCAGCTAAAATACTAGCCTTCTAAGAACACAGAACCACCCTCATATAAATTGTGGTAATATTTCAGAATAAAAAACTTAGATTTTCAATAGGAGAGAGAAGGCATTTAAATATTGCTTTTAAAACTCCTTTGCTGTTTCATGACAAAAACAGGATTTGCTGGTTGTATTATGATTAAGTTATTGCCTCAGTAGATGGCACTCTTCCCTCTGAGTCACCAAGGTGCCTAGGTCATCTGTATTTCAGGTTTCCTTTTTTTAGATATAATATGGAATTGATCCTGACTCTCACTGCTCATTAGAACATGAGTATCAATTGTCATATTCTGACAAAATGTCTGTTTAACTGTTACATTCTTGCTTGTCTCAGTCTTTGCTATGGCTGCTTGATAACATCTTTTTCTGTGAACTGCTGTATGTGTTATTATTAAAATACTTGGTTTTTCCTCCCCCATACATACACTCCTCCAAACTTCATTCCTCAGCTTGCACCTAACAGGGCCTGATTGTCAAATCTTTAGTCACCTAACTCTTATGATTTTGATAGAGTTGTGTTCATGCCAAGGTGAAAATTCTGTGTGTGAAACTTACACATTCGGTTGTGTTGTTACTCTGCACTTCTTGCATTCAAACACATTCGGTTGTGTTGTTACTCTGCACTTCTTGTATTCAAACAGGATCTCTTACCATGGGTTCTTATCTGCTAAAAGGTTTGATTGTGCCATTACAGGCATTAATGCAAATAACCTGTAAACCCTTTAAAATATTAGGTACAGTATTTAAATACATGCTTTTCACATGCATGTTATTGAAACTCCCTTGAAAATTGAATTTTACTGCCAGTGTGGTTGGGTTATATAAAGTTACAGTCTTACAATTTTGACTGTTAGTACCTCTGTCCATGCCATGCTGCAGCTATCTGAGTCCCCTGAACCCCTGGCAACAAGAAAACTGGGCTTCATTATCTCTTCATTATTCTTAGTATTTTTACCAAAGACACTGCACTTTTATACCATCCACAGACTTCTACAACATGTGCTTTTTCTTTTATATAGCAGACTAGGATAGTCTGGATCCTTCTGGTTTTGTGCAGCCTGGTCATTGAAAAACAATATCCACACCTTCTTCATACTTTTTCTCTACTTTCCACAGTAAGAGAATTTAGCAAGTTACAGATGGAAATAAGAACCAGGTTTAGAAATATGTCCATATTGTAATGCTGCTCATTCTGTTTTATGATACAGATTTGAAATAGCATTACTGGACACATCCAAAGACTTTTGGTTTGGGTTTGTTTTTTGGTTTTTTTTGCTTGCTGGTTTGTGTATTTTGTTTGTTTAGTTTGTTTTGGCTTTGGTTTGTTTGTTTGTTTGTTTTTCTGAGAGGACAGTTAAATCAGGAAACACAATCTTAAGCTTTTTTGTAGTATTCAGTGAGAACTTCCACAAAGCAGAAAAGAATGCTATATACTTGTTTTAAGATGCGTCTTCTGCTGTTCCTCTTGATTTTCATTTTACTCTTTAACTGGAGTCTTTCTTTTTCTTTGGAATCTTGTAAAATGAAAAGATAAATCCTCTTCAGCCTCTCAAATGGAAATTACAGCTGAGGTGTGCTCCTCTGATGTTTTGTGATGTTTTGTTCCTCATACTTGTAATATATTCTCAACCAACAATCTAGGGCTGGTTTAGTAAAAGCCATTAGTTATCTGCCCGTGGGATTGGTGAACTGTTATATGGTGACAAGCACTGAGGAGTAGATTCTCCCAGAACCAAATTTCTTTCTGTGATAACTTTGAAAGCAGAATCATTATTTTGTGCCCTTTCCTGCTTTAATGCTCTTTTAATGCACTACCAGTCTCAGCTTCCATTTTTTATCTAGATTGGATGGTAGAACATATTTCTTTCTCTAGAATTTGAGATTAGATTTAGACTTTTAGAAATTATTACACTTCTAGATTCTAGGTTTCTAGATTCCTGCCTGCCTGCCCCCTGCCAAAGAAATCTTCACATTACTTGAAATAATTAATTACCTGGTTTTTCTGCCCAAGCCCTCCTTGAGCAAACATTATCCTGAATATGTCCCCGGAGCTTAAATCCACAATAATTTTGAATCAGTACCTTAATGAGTTTTCAGAGTTTTCAGAGTTACTGTTAGTCTGCAGTCTGAGGTTTTGTGCATGTGATATTACAGTTTGCTGGCAAGATACACTTGTGTCCTGGGTATTGCTTGTGTTTGTTCTGGGTACTGCAGAAAAAGAATGTTTCTACAAGTGCACTTTTTTTTTTTTTTTTTTTTTTTTTTTTTTTAATGAGCAATCATTGTGACTTTCATAATTTGGAATTGAAAGCTTTTTAATTATCTCTCAGAACATAGTTGTCATTCTGGACAATTCTCTGTTTAGGTAATTATTATAATTAGTACTTCTCCAAGTAGAAGATATGTGTCCATATTACAGAAGTTGCTACAGTGATTGACATTGTTTTTAGCTGCATTGTTTTTAACTGCATGAATCTATTAATGATCTTTGAGTCTGTATCAGTTTTGGTGGGGTGCTGTGGAAACACTTGCTCTGCCATTACAGGTACTAAACCAGGTCTGTGGATAAATGGAGAGACGTTTTTCCTTGTAAAAGAAAGTTATTATTAGTTCTTAGGAATAAGAGATTTAATTAAAAATTCCTTAAATATCTAGAAACAACCCCCCATGAAGTATTGCATTGTTTCAAGTCAAATACTTATTTAATTTTTCCCCATTTTTAATTCTGACCCTAGCTGCCCAACCTCTTCACCCCCCACAAAAAAGTGGCTTTCAGAAGAGTGAGATAATTTCTGATCTTTTGTTGCTTTAAAAAATTGAAAATGTTGTCAGTAGCATATCTCAGCAGTGAGATGTAATTTTGGTAGTCTGGAATTTGTGTAACCTTACTAGTTCCTCACTCACAAATGATGAAATTTTGGAACTCTCAGTAACAGCTTTAGACTTGGTATAAGACTAACTGCAGTGTCAAATCATGGTCAGTCTAATGGAGAAGGAATAATATTCAGATCATTTAACAAAAATATTTTTTCATGTGTTTATTTGGATTCTTTCTGAAGTTGAGACATAGTCCCTAAACAACTTGCAGTTTTACATTGGAGTTTTAAGTACATGTTGACCAACATGACTCTTCTGGGAAGAGTCCTGATCTACATAGAGTAACGCATATGCCAGGTAAATACAAGAGTCTGTGTAATAGTTAGACATATAAGCAACTTCCTAGGAAATACCAACAGGATAACAGAAGTTAGCTTAGTCCACAAAGCTGACTGTTTCACGGTTAATAAGCTGAGAGGTAATGCAGTTATGATCTTGGAGGACAAGATACCTTAACGTCAGAGGAGGAAGAATGGAAAGTGCCAAAATTCATTATTTCTTTTTCATATGGCCAGTTACAAAACCTTATTTTAAAGTTAGCTTTGTACTGAGTTGTAGACTATCCAATACTGATTTGTTTGAATCAAATAGCTGCTGTAGGTATTTGTAATATTATGTTAGGACATCAGGTGTAACTTATTAAAGTTAATATTTTTGTTATTTCTGAACATTTTGTTCAGGTTGTGTTCTGAAAACTGTAGAACTTGTATTTTTGGGAGCTGATAACATTCTGCTTCCAAATGTATGTGATTCTTTTTCAGACGTTTTAAGATGGCTCTTTGGATAGCACCGAGGTTGCATTTGGATTGCCTTCACACTACTTCAGCCAGACACATGTAAATCTCTCATTTATTACTCTTAGCAGCTTGAAAAAGGGAGTGCTAAGTTATTGGATAAATAGGCAGGAAGAGGTACAGGCAGTTCCTTAGCTTGCACATTAATTTAGCTGTAATGAAAGGTATTTGCTTATATTGTTATTTTAGGACAGTTAGTCCTGCTTAGAAATTGCAAGGTCCTAAGTAATGCTGACAAATGTTCATTGTCCAGATTCTTTCAGAAGAAATTTCTACCCTATGAGCTCTTTCAACCACCTGCCAAAGCAGAGTGAAATATGTTATGCCATTCTGAACAGTGTGTTTGGAATCAGTAAAGAACAAGAAATTGTACTTCAAATACTAGCAAAACCAAGGAATTTTTCAGATGTGTGAAATGCAATCTGTTAGGCCATGGAACTGTTTATGGGTCTTTGACCAAGATTGGTTTTGAAGCTATTCCATTTTAGTCACATTTTGGCTATGATTGTTAATTATTTAGTGGTTAAAAAACCAAGCATAAAACAATAGTAATAGTATGAGATGTACTTGGTCAGGAGAATTGTGATGTTTTGCAATTCTGTTTTTGGTTATGTCTTGAGCCAATTAAGCAGATTGTTTGGCAGTCCAAAAAATTTTGTTCCTGTATGTCTCCCTTCCTGAAAACGCCATTCTAAATAGTATGGTGCTGTGCCAGAGGTAGTAACTTCACTGAAATATATGGTTCTTCTTTATAGTCTGTGCACTGCTGAATTTGTCATCTATCCCTGCATTACTTTTTTCCTGCACATTCTCTTAAGTAGCTCAAGAACTTAAACAGATTAATGCATCTTAATGTTTTAAAATTTTTTAACTAATAAAAACAACATTTTAATTCAGATTTTTTGCTTTAGGCTTTTACAAGTTAGAATCATAGAATAATAGAATTATTAATGTTCAAAAAGACATTTAAGATTATCAAGTCCAACTGTCAACCCAGCATCACCACCAACAAACCATATCTTCAAGTATCATATTCACATGTTTTTTGAACACGTCCACAGATGGTGATTCCACCACTTCCCTGAGCAGCCTGTTCCAATGTGTTACAACTCTTTCTGTGGAAAAATGTTTCCTGATACGTAATCCAAACCTCCCCTGGCACAACTTAAGGCCATTTCCCCTCATCATGTCACTTGTTGCCTGAAGAAGAGGCTGACCCTCACCTTTCTACAGCCTCAGGTGTAGAGAGCGATAAGGTTTCCCCTGAGCCTCCTTTTTCCTGGGCTAAACACCCCCAGCTCCCTCAGCTGCTCCTCACAGGACCAGTGCTCCAGACCCTTCCCAGCCTTGCTGCCCTTATCTCCCCTCACTCCAGCACCTCAGTGTCTTTCTTGGGAATAGACCTAAAACTGGACACAGCACTCGAGCTGTGTCCTCAGCAGTGCCCAGCACAGGGGGACAATCCCTGCCCTGCTCCTGCTGCCCACACCATTGCTGCTCCAGCCCAGGATGCCATTGGCCTTCTTGGCCACCTGGGCACAGCCTGGCTCATGTCCAGCTGCTGTCACAGCACCCCCAGCTCCTTTCCAGCCCCTCTGCCCCAGCCTGTGGAGCTGCCTGGGGCTGTTGTGACCCAAGGGCAGGACCCGGCCCTGGGCCTTGTTGAACCTCCCACCATCGGCCTCAGGCCATGATCCAGCCTGTGCAGATCCCCCTGCAGAGCCTCCCTGCCCTCCAGCACATCAGCACTGCCACCCAGGCTGGAGTCACCTGTGAACTTGCAGAGGTCTATACACATAATTGATAAAAATGTTAAATAGGACTGGGCTGGCCCCGACACCGTCCTGAGGATCACCGCATGTTTCTTCCCAGGTTCTTCCAAGCAAAAGTGAGAATTTGATTAAAATATTTATATTTGTAAATGACTTATATTTATTGAATAAAACCATGCTTGACAATAATAGAAACACCAAAATAACTTAAACTGAACAAATGAGAACCAGACTACTTTATAAAACAGAAATTACAGTTAATAAATTAAAAAGAAAATCAAAATGGTAATTCCTTCATGTTATCCAATCTCTTTTAAAGCATCCTTACTTTATTAAACTTCTAAATTGATCCTTCCTTTTCTGTAAATTTGAGGAGAAGTTAAGTGTTTTAGTTCAATAACTTTACATAAATTAAAGTATTAATTTAAAAAATAATAATTTTGTGACCTTAATACAGTGAAATCCTCCCCATTTTTTCAGCCACAATTGAAAGAGTTTTTTTCTTGGATGTGAATTTTTTTTTTTTGTTTGTAGATCTTATGGTATTCACCTGGCAATATTTATAGTGATTTAGGTACATTAATTTCTAAAATTTGCTGAGGCAAAAAAAAGTAAGGCATGCGTATTTTTCTTTCAGCTTCCTGGATTTCCTAAAGTTACTGTTGTGTTGGCATTGCAGAAGGGAATGTGCATTACAGAAGAACAATGTCAGGTGTTTAAAACTTCACATTCAACTAATTGGGGAATGAAGTTCAAGAGGTTTCATGTGTGGTTGTTTGTTAGGAAGATGTAGAATTGTTCCAGATCAGAGTGGAATGGAGAGGGAGCCTCTTCACCCAGTTTTCTGTACTGATAAAAAAAAATTAATACTGTACTATTACTATGATTCTAAAGATTATTCCATTTTTCCATTTTGAGTAACGTAATTTACATGTAATTTACTTTCCAATGAGTTGTAGAGTTGTATTAGAATGTAATATTTATTGTTTCATGATTATTAATTAAATGATGTGAAGATTTTTAGGTAACACCTACTTAGAATCTATTCGATTCAGTCTGAAAGGGACCTCTGGAAATCTTCAGTCCAACTGTTGTCCCCTAAGCTGGGTGAGCTATGAGATCAAACTAGGTTTCACAAGACTTTACCCAGTCAAATCTTGCAAATCCTTTTTGGACAGACTACTTTACTACTTGACTGCCCTCATGGGGATAACGGTTCTCCTTAGAGCCAGCCAAAATTTCTGTTCAGCATTTAAAATTTTATAAAACTTGTGGGAATAATTATTTTAATAGTCTCATGGTAATATGCAGTATGTGGTAAAAAATGAAACAGAAGTTCAGGTCAATTTTAATATGAAGGAGTAGATTGTCAATTAAAAAAATAATGGAAATTTTCTTTCACAACATCTGTAGGGGGAACCAAACTAGTTTTGGAAATACAACTATAAGTGTTTTCAGAATAGACAAAAGTCACTAAATACTTGGTGGGTTTAATAAATGTAATGAAGAGAAATTTATTTTTTCCCACTTCAAGATAGGTTAGCTTTGAAAGACAAGTTTATGAATTGAAAGCTTGAATAATGTATGGAAGGTTTAAACCTGAAGAGTCACTGAGAAATTCCCTTTGACAATCATGTAGCTTTAATATAGATTTAATAATAGTTTAGGTTGAATAATTCATATACAGTGAAAGGTGTCCTGACATGTGCATCCCTTTGCAAGACAGATCACTGTTGCTAAAGCCCATTTTCTTTCCTAGCTAGTTCTGTGATTCTTTTTTTTTTGTCAAAAGTAATAAAATAAATTGCACCAGCTTCACTCTTATATTCTTTAAGGTTAAGGGAAGTAAGGATGTATGCCTGCAGACAGCCTGGATAGATACAGTTGACTAATCCTAACTTGTATACAATAAGAGTAATGTGGTTTATGAGGAGCCATTGCTATAAAGTGAGTTAATATTCTCAAGGTATTCACCCATTCATTCACAATGGTTAGTTGCTGTCATCATTAAAATGATTTGTAAAAAATAAGTTAGACAGAAAATGATAATAGATGCTACACAAACTTTTTTTTGTCTTCAATAGAGCTAATATTTCTTCCTGGCTTGTGTTACACAAAAAAGAAGATAAAACAAAGGTTTGCATGCAATTCTGAATTGTACGGGTTCTGCTTTTCATACAGGCACACTTCAAAAAGCCATGTAAAGTTCATGTATTCCATTTGCCAGCCCCTTTCCAAAAACACAGAAAATCAAATTAAGTTCCTTCTGGTCTTAACATGACAGATTGATGTGCTCTAAGAAACTCAAACAAGACCTCCCAACATATTTTTCTTCTTGTAAACTTGTGCATTTCTTTTAAACTGATCCTCTTTGTCAGAACAGTCTTTGCTTCTGCTGCCATTTCATTTTGTCACTCCATGTATTTATTTTCCTTTCAGTTCACAAGCAGAGCACAGAATATGCTAGCTTCAAACCTCGTTAGCAGTATTTTGGGAAACTACCACAGGTGAACAGCACTCAATTGGCTTTGTGTTGTTCTTTAAGCAATCAGATCAAATTGTTTGCTGGTATTTTTTGATGAGGAGAAATCCTTTATTGTAACTTATTGTTTATAGAAAAACATGCTTATAGAAAAAACCACTAAACTTGTAAAGTATATTGCTCTTAAGACAAAAAATTCTTTTGATTCTGGTCAGGGTTAAAAATCATTTGGGTGGAATGACTGTCTTTGTTTTTCACCTGTAGAAGTCAGCAAATAAACTTCATTGCATTGACTGAAGAAGTTTCTAATTACTGCATTAAGCTACTGAAATTTAGCTCTTTGTGTAAATATAACTTTGTGATTCTTTAATTGAGCCCAAGCACAGGTTGTACTGTTCTCATTATTTTCAGGAAAAATAAGTTGTGACAGTATACGTGTGAGAGTTTCAATCTTTTTCTCAGGAATTTTGTATGAATATCAATCAGAAGTAGCAAAAAACAACCACTGTTCCTGTTATTGGATAAAAGTATTGTTTTTCTGAGAACATTAGGACTACATGTCAAGTATACATTGTTAATCCAGCAAATTAAATATAGTAATTATTGGGAAAATAACAAGGAACCCTATTATGCTGTTGATTAAACTGGGCATAACATGCCTGGATCTTGAATAGATTGTATCATTCTGGCCTTCTCATCTCAAAAGGTTTTCAGAGAATCGGAGAAGAGAAGCAAGGATGACTGAAAAGTCATGACTTTTTTACAAGGAATGACTAAATTGAGGACTGTCTTACTTGGAGAAGTCAGCTTTTGGAATAGTTAGATCTGGGACAGCACTACAGTGATCTAACCAGTTACAAGATTGTATGGAGGGCATAAATGAGGAAAAAATCATTCATAGCAGCTTTGACCACAAGAACTTGTGGCTGTCCAGAAAATATAGAAGAAGAAAGACTCAAAACCAGGAGAAGGGAGGCAGCCCTTTTTAATGCAAGGTTTAGCTAATGTTGAAACTTCTTGGCAAGTCACTTTATGGAAGCTGGACATATGTATAGGTTGAAAGGTTGGCTAGGCATGTTCACAGAAGAAAAATCCATTGAAAGTACTAAATACACAGAAGCACATCTGTCTCAAAAATTCTGAGCCAAAAATAGTTGGGAGAGTACTGGTATAATTGACATTTTATGCTTGCAGTGGTGTTATTCTTTCTTGGGCCTTCTCTTAGTTCGTTGTGAAGGCAGGGTATTGGGATAGTGGAATCTGTGGTCTGGCCCGTGTTGCAGGTTCTTCTGTACCAGGTGTGGTCCATCATCCTAATGAACTGCTATTCTTTACAGTCAATGCTTAGCCTTTTATACCATATGCAGTGTGGGTAAGGGTAAATAAAGAGGATATTTTCTGTATAAAGATATGTCATCTTCTCAGAGATTGTAAACTAATTGTTTACAATATTCAGAAATTTAGGAAAAAATAAAAGACATGCCCACAGTAAAATCATAGAAAGGAATCATATAAAAAACTTAGAAATGTATGTGCAGTATGTTTTTGCTCTAACTTATCTAATATATTTCTGTAGAACAGAGCTAAAACTTGGTTAGTAATCATAGCTGTTAGCTGTGTTTCCCTTCTGCCAGAGGTCTAGACTAGTTGCTTCCTATTTTCTGCTGTGTGGCAGGATGCCCCCAACCACACCTATGTAATTAGTTTTGCTAGCTTTCCTTTTCCCCAGACTTGGTTGCATTAGCACACTCTAAAAAAACATTGCCCTACAAGCTGCTTGAGCTGTTCAATGTCAATGTCCTTTGAAAAAAAGCTATATATATTAGTTGCTGGACTTATCCTGAATGTACTGATAGAGAAATTATTAGCGGTGTACTTAGAGTAGATGTGTAGAAATTTCTGGTTTATTCTCTAGCCCAGTTTGAGCTAGCTATGTCTGTGTAACACTATCTAAATTTTGGCTCAATACTNAAATCACCATTGTCACTCAGGTACCTACCTGAGCCACCTGGCTCTAGATTTCTGATGCACTTGGCTAATATTTTTTTGTGTGGATCAGGAGTTATCCTGAGTGACCTAAGGGCACTGATAATACTGCTGGTTGTGGTAAACTTGCAACTACTGTTCTGTTGTTACATTGCCAAAATTGATGAATACAAACGACAGCTTTAATTTTTTTTTTT
>VZUA01058662.1:13882-25984 GCA_013401035.1 Horornis vulcanius
GTTTCTGGCTGGCGGTCACAGCAAAGCAGAATGGTGGTAGCATGGTCAGGATTAGGCTTGAATTTTGTATAGGTATCCCAAGAGATGTTTTGTTTTGGCCACCAGAGAGGAAAGGAGGCAAAAGCAGAAAGAGCTTATTCTCTGCTTCTGTGTTTTTGTCTCCCAGTTCCTCCCAGATCATCCATCATCCAGATTCAGATCCATGCGGTTTTGGCTCAGTTGCTGGCTTCTGTTTGCATTTTATCCAATCCACTCTGGCATATTGTCTTGGCTTCTTCTCCTTCTGTTGCAAAGACTTAGTACTATTAGCAAGTCCTGGTAATAAGTTAATTGCAGTTTCAGTTTAGTGGCTGTGGAAAGAAGGCACCTAAAATTTGGCTGGGAGAACCTAGGTGGCACAACCCTCTGAGTGACAGAAAGGCAAATCCCGACACTTTTACCTCATAGTGCATGATGCTTTGTCTTTACATCCTCTACCCTCGTGGCTCCAGACATGAATGATGCATGATTAATTATGTTATTTAATGTGCAGTGCCATTAATAATAGTACTTTACTGCTTGCAAACTTTCCATATTTTTCCTGTGTGAACTCCCAAAAGGCAGTCAGGCAAAAGAAAGGGGTAGATTACAGAATGGAGATACAGCTTCCTTCACCTGAAATTGAAACTACATAGAGAGCAAGTAAATTCTTCCTTTCTCCTTTCACTATATTTTCAGTACTAGAGTAGAGATGGGTTATGCATAGTCAAACCCACATGGCGAGTGACACCATGTGATACTGAAACATACTGTTTGCTGCTAATAAGTGTGTCTAATACAGGTTGAAGCTGCTGGGTGCACTAGGCAGATTCTGGGCATGCTATGCAAAAGAAGTGATTAAGCCTTTTATGGATTAAATGAGCTAACACAATAGAGGCCACCTGCCAAAGTGTTTGCCATATAAAACACCAGTGCAAAAATTATCTTAGAGGAAAAAAAGGAAGGCTTTCCCAGGAATTTGAATATGAACACAGGACTCAAGTGGTTTCAGAGGCAGAAGGCAGTGAGGACACATGGCCTGAACGCAAGCTAAAAGAAAGTGAATTGTGGATAAACAACTAGATGGGATGTATAAAGTGGAACCATGCAGAATAAAATAGTCAGGTTTTTCTTTTTCCTGTTTTAGTGCAGAAAAGGGTGTTTAAGTGCTTTGTAAGTAAACTGGAATGAACCGAAGAAATATCTAGTCCATTGTTTTCATTTTTTGCTTCTAAATGAGACAAGCAGTATTTTCCTGTGCTTTCAACTCATGGTTTGAACCATGCAGGTGATTTCTAAGGGAGATCCAGAAGTCCAGGAGAAAAACCCATTGAGCCATGATGTAACTGAGTTGAAGAAATTCTTATGTAAGGTGATAGCAATACTTGCAAAACTCAAATACTGACTATTATATTTGAAATTAAAACTGAACTTTGCAAAGGCAATGAAAATAGCAGCTGAGAGCACCCTGAGAAGTCTTAAAGAGTGACCTTTCATGCAAAAGAATAGCTTTGATGCAAATACTTTGTTGGGTATGAGAAGTCAGGGCAGACTACTCTCCCAGATTCTGATGTTTGAGTGAATTGGCAATTGGACAATTTTTTGAGGAATTTTATGCTAGGCAAACTTTGGTGAGCCTGGAGTTTCTTAATGATGGTGATCTTCAGCAGGATTTATGGAACAGACAAATAAGCATCAGAAAGAAATTAAAAGGATGACAAAGGAGAAAAAAATGGGAAGTGAATGACTAGAGAATGTGGATTAAATGGGGCTTTGTCATATGTTCCTAGCCTTTTTTTAAACCACAGAAAACAAGAGGAGAAAGGTCAGATAATCCTAGCACACAGGATACAAAAAAACTCCATTTCCTCTGAAGGAAAAATCCAAGGCTCATTTCTCTGAAACAATAAGACTCATTTGTCCCACATGAATGACTGGGAAGGTAGGGGAGAGAAGGGCATTTCCCATGTCCAACTGAAATGTTCCAGCCCTGCTGACGCTGCAGAATTTACCCAGGGAGGAATTAGCTACAACTAACACAGCCCCCTCACTGGCAGTTTGGAAGCAGCCGTCCATCAGAGTGGGCTGAAATACAACTAAGATTATTAAAAACACGTGACAGACACCTCCAAATATCAACAAAGAATTTTAGGATGAATTAGCAAAGGATGTCGGTTCACCTGGACCTTACGATTTGCAGGATTAGATCAAGAAAAGTATGTCAAAGATCTTCTCATAAATTTGGAGTCTGATTTTTTTGCTGCAGCAGTATANGCAAACTGCCCTCGCTCTTGCAGGAATTTTAAAGGAATGATGGGAGAGCATGGGGAAGGCTCTCTTAGACAGCATTCAGGTGACTACTGCAAAAGAATAACCTGTGGCTTCATTTTCAGTTGGTAGTGTAAGAACACCGAAGACCTCAGCCTCACGCACAAGCCAATTTGTTGCAACAATCACCATGTGTGAAGAAAGTTTTGAGATGAGTGGGTGGAAATCAAGGTAGCAGGAACATTTGTGCTTTTGTTGTTCTGTCAGATACCACCCACACCCCACTGTTGGAGCACAAACCTTCACCAGCACCACCACCACAATCCTCCATGCCAGCTTTTGAAAATATTCTGCAAATTGACCTTAAGCAGTTTGAAAAAACCAGTAGTTTTTGTATATAAGTTAAAGTATGTTTCTGGGTTTAGTTAACAGAATACAGAATATTAAAAACGGGTTAAGGCAATTCTGTGTCTCTACCTTTTTGTAGACATCTTTGAGAGAAGTGTTTTGTCCTGAACACCATTCATGGTAGCAAATTGTGTGTCTATTCATACAGCTGTTAGAAACGAACCCAGAAAATATCAAAGCACCAGAAATAGTGATGGAAGATGCCAATGAGTTAATAGTCAGGGACACAGCTCCTGGACAAGCGTGACCACAAGTAAATCTTAGATTTGTTGTTTTATTCTATACCTTCTGCGATGGTGATTTGCCCTGCACAGCAGAACAGATCTTGGCCTTTCTTTTTCACTTACTAGAGGATTTGCAGAGCAGGAAAAGAAGATTACAATTCCTCTCAGCAGAGAGTAATCCTTTTAAGTTAGGTATGTCAGCATTCATTGAGAAGTGTGGGAAAGTGCATGCTACTTAAAATGCTTGACAGGTCTCAGAGAAGCGTGGTGGCAGGAAGATAGGAGCAAAGCCCCCAGTTGTGATTACAATGGCCCCCAAATTAGAGACTGTTAGAGGCAGCAGTGAAAGCAGAGTTCAGGAGCAGGAATTGATCTTAATGTTTATCCAGCTTGGTAAATTCACAGCAGTAAAATCCAAAATTATAAACTAGAGTGATATTTGTTAATTTGAAACTCATGGGAAACAAATTTTCTGTTTACATCGCCACTTTGGAGAGGTAGTGGTGCTGCCCTGTAATTTTACAGTGCATTATGAGTATCTCATAAGCTCATGGATCTGCTATACCTGATACATATTTTGAGTAGCTCATAATTCCTTCAGTACATATTTGTTCTGTTTGGAAATTTTAGTCTGATTATAGTAGTCAATACTGGCACCAAGGCAGAGCTCATTGTTAGGAGTTTCATTGTATAGTTTTGAGTCCAAAGAGTTGGACTAAGACATTATCAGCAATGCTCTCATGAGATGATAAGCAAGGTCAGAAACTATTCTGGATCCAGTAATTGCAAAATATTTTAGGCTTAATATATAAGGCTGAAGTTGAAGACTACCTGGAATTCAGCTAAACCTCATCTGAGCAGATGATGAGATCCTACTAACAAGGCAATAACACAAAACTTGTTGTGGGTTAGAAAAAAGAGCTTTGAAATAATATGACAAGAGGAAAAGAAAATGGGCAGGAATTCAGTGATGGAAAATCCACACTGAGAAGTATTTGAGCTAGAGCCACAGAAAAATTAAGCTAACAAAATTTTTAAAAACCCCCACAATTTCTAATAAGGCGACATAAAGAACAATAACTGTCAAGAAGGGCTTGAAATCCTGAGAAGGGTAATGATTATGAAAGTACAAAATGAAGTGGAAAGTTAGGGGAAAAAAAAGAGAGACAAAGCCAAAGCAACAAATTACATAAAATAGCTGAAGATATCAGACAGTTCATAATGTATTTGTAACAGCATAATAGCTGCACATCTCTATTGTAAGAGAATTCAATTTTATTCACTCCAATTTAGCATAGGACACTCAACAGGGCCATTTCAAATCTGTTGTTTGCAATCCAAGATAGCATCTTGACAGCTTTTAACAAACCAAGTGCTTCATAACATAGACTGCTGAGGACAAGGGAAAGAACCAAGCCCAGGGTCAGCAGTGGAACACATAATATACAAGCCTTTCAGGAATGTATTGCACAAGAGATCTTTATTCTTTTGTATTTTAAGAAGTCTGCATTTCAATTTTGCTGATATTATACATAATTCCCACATTTTGTCTTCTACTGAATTCCCTCCTCCCCACATCATGCCCAAAGCTTCTTATTTCTGCACCCTGAGTGACAACCACCGGTGCCTCAATAGTGGATATTGCAATGCAAACCAGTGTTTAAATGGCCTGCTTTGGCTAAAATGCCTCTTTGTTTGCATGTAACGACTTCCCTCACATTCTCTCCTAACAAATACCTTCCATATGGTTGGAATATAAAGGCTTGGAAATACTTAAATGTGTAGTCCACCATGTTTTGTACTGAGGATCAGATGCAATGGTACATGGAGAGGGTCTTCCCCTCAGAGAGAGAGGAAAAACTCATCTCATCTGTCCTTCACTATTCAAAAAAAAAGTTACTTTTCTCTAACTTTTAAGTCAATATTTACAGTGGAGGGTTTAAAATACCTAGTCAGACCTGGGAATTCATCGTAATAGGCAGACTGCACAGTGCATTTTGAAGCACTGTCCTAAACAAAAAACACATAATGCTTTTAAAGGTACTGAAATAGTCAAAACAATCTGAATTTATTTTTAATGTGGCAATTCACAATTGTGTTTGAAGGCGAGCTATAGAGTAACACACTTGGTTCCTCTGATTTGCTTTTATCAATTCAAAAACTATAAAGGTAATTATTATGGGCTTATTTCAGCCAGATTACATGGGCAAGTGAATTTCTTGCTGTTCTACTCCAGCTATCCAGACTAGAGGGCTTGTGGAAGACACAAGAGAGAAACCTGGGTGTGAAACATACCCTGAGACCTTATACTGAGATCCCCCAGTTCAGACATAGTCATCAATTATTCTCCTATTTTCTCAAATCCCATAAGGAGAATGGCAAAGACACACTTTTATTTTACAGTACTGCAAACACTGAGGTACTTCACTGCTAATCCCAAGAGAGCTCTTTCCCTCTGGGCCACCTACAGAGGCCATCCTTTTGAGATGGATGATGAACAGCTGGCAATAGCTCCATCAGTGAACATGTGAGGGTGCCATGCTGGCAAGATAGAAAACACTTCTCAGGGAGCCCTTTCAGGGAGAAATACTCAGATGAGAGGATGGGAAAAGGGAAGAGAACTTTATAAAATGTGCCCTAATCAAGGGGAGTCAACGTAATTGCAACTGTATTGGAAAGCATATACTTCTATTACCAAAGCTGCATCAAGAAATCACCATCTCAACAGTTTTTTGCTGAACCTGCTTCACATTACATTGGGCAAGGGAATATTCACAGTGCCAGTGGGACAGGGGGAAGCTGAGTATAGACCTCCATGCCACTCTATCAGACAACTTTGGAAGCACCTTTCTGCTCAAAGGGTAGCTTTTCTCACTGAATTACAGGGTAATCATAACACTAAGTACCTAATCTAGTAACAATCCCCTTGATTAAAAAGGGACACGTAAAATGTAAAGTTTTCAATAAAAATTAAACCTTGGAATTGAGGAATAGATTATTCAGAGGAAACTAGAAAAAATAGTTTGCCTGGTTTTGTGTTTATCTTTCTTTCTACTAGCTGCACAGTGGAAAATATGATGAAATAGGAACTTGTGTGGAGGAAAATTGCTTTAAAATTTTATATATTCCCTTTTTTTTTCAATTAAATTTCTCTGATTAGATTTGCTTTCCAGCATTTGTGATATTTTGAAATTTGAACTGTTGACTTGCTGTTTGAAGGAACCATCTCTGCTTCCCACCCCTATCACTTTTAGATTTCACTTCCACAGTGAAGTTAAAGGCTGTGGACTTTGGAAGCCGGGGAGTGCATTTAAAGTCTGCCTGTACTTGGCACTGGTGAGGTCGCACCTCGAGTACTGTTTTCTCTTTTGGGCTCCTCACTACAAGAAAGACACTGAGGTGCTGGAGTGTCCAGAGAAGGGCAACTGAGCTGGTGAAGGGCCTGGTGAAGGACCTGGAGCACTAGTCTGATGAGGAGCAGCTGAGGGAGGTGGTGTCGTTCAGCCTGGAGAAAAGGTGGCTCAGGGGACACCTTATTCCCTACAACTGCCTGAAAGGAGGGCGTAAGGAGATAGGGGTCGGTGTCTTTCGGTCTCTTCTCCCCAGGAAGAAGTGATAAGACACGAGGAAATGTCCTAAGATTCTGCCAGGGAAGGTTTCTTCACTTAAAGAGTGGTCAGGCATTGCGACAGGGTATCCAGGGAAGTGGTGGAATTACCATCCCTCAAAGTGCTCAGAAATCATATGGATGTGGCACTCAGGGACATGGCTTAGTGATGAACATGAAGTGCTGAATTAATGGTTGGACTTTACAATTTTATGGTTCGAAAGTGGTATCATCTGCACTCCCCCTCCGCCCCTCCTCTTTTTTTTTTTTCCTAGAGATTTTCAAGAGGTTTACACTTCTCATCTGTATTGCGTAAATAAACATTCTAAGTTATTAAGTTATTTGGAGGATGAAAGCCTATTTCCCCAAGGCAAAGCCTGCCCCTTTCAGACGAACAGCTGCCGCCCAGTGAGAAGTCTGCAGGAAAGAACGGACGATGCCACCTGCCCAGGGGATCCGCAGCAGCATCCGTACTGCACTGGCCCATTCCGGCGCAGGCTGCGCGGTGTGCCCCGTCCCTCCGTCCCTCCACTCGCTTTCCCGCTCTGCCGGGCGGCTCCACCCCGCCACCGCCCCACGCCCCTCCTCCCTGCTCCTTCCTCCTCCTCATCCCGCGGCAGCGCGGGCGGCCATGGCGCGGCGCGGCCGGCGGCGGCGGCGGGGGGCAGCGGCNCCCCCGCCCGCAGCGCACCGTCCGGGGCACCGGGCGGCCCGCGGTCCCGCCGGAAGCCATCCACGTGGCGCGGCGGCTCCGCGGTTGTAAAAGGCCGGGAATGGGGTGGAAGTCGCCCTCGGGGGCGGCCCTGAGACGCTCAGCAGCGGCCTGGGGCAACTGCAGCTGTGCTGGGACTTGTAGCGGCTCTAATAAAGGCTGACGGAGTGGATCATTGATGATAGTTGTGAACCCGGGGATGCCACTTTGGAAATAGCGAGTGCATTTATTTATTTTTGATTCTGGCCACTTCTTGTTTGTTTGTTTGTTTTTATTGTTGAAACGCCGCAGTGCCACCGCAGACACCTATTTGAGTCACCTGAGAGGGATGCGTCCGTCGGCTGTGGTGTGGTCCAAGCCTGGTGGACCAACCATGCTTGGGTGCCTCAGGCTGATTGTATGGTTCAGGTCTTGGGAGGTGGTTTGGCTATAGAATCGTGGAAAACTTTGGATTGGAAGGGACCTCATCTAGTCAACCCCCTTGAATGAGCAGTGCCATCTTAAACTAGGTCAGGTTGCTGAAAGTCCCATCCAACCTGACCTTGAATGTTTTCAGGGGTGGAGTATCCACCAGCTCTCTAGACAACCTGTTTCACTTGTCATGGTGAGCTTCCCAGGTGGTGGGAAGGAGTGAGGAGAAATTCAGCATCATATTCAGCTCTTGCTGATGTAAAGAGCTTTACAGGTGTCTCCGTGGAACTGGACTGTAAATGGAACTACTGGAATATTTATTAAAACCTTTGTCCTCTCAAAGATTTTGTAACAATTCCACCGCTGGATGACCTCAGGCCTTCCATTAGCAGTGTGAAGATAAGGGCACTATAAAACAGTTTGGGAGAACCCTGTTTGACAATAAACACAAATGGCACTTGATTCTCACCCCTGGTGCTGTAACACAAGACTCTAGTGTCTATTAGTTCCCTTTCTGGTACATCGTTAAAAGGCTGCACATCATGTTTCCTTTAAGGCTCAGCAAAGGGGACAAGGACACAGTCTGTTCTTGGTGCTTACCAGTTTCTCATGGAAGTTTGTTTTTGTCTGAGCAGACCCTTCTGCTGGCTCTGCTTTTGTGATACATTGGTGAGCAGTGAGTTCAGTCCTGGCTGGGCCAGAAGGATGTGGTGGCAAAGGTTTCTTTGCCTCTGAAGTCACAGATCGTCGCTGCTGACAGGCAGATCAGCCTGTGAGTACATGCCCCCATTTGAAAACAATTGCCAAAGTACAAAACTGGTTTGAGTCACAAGTCCTGCAGTTCCATTTCCTGTCCTGGGGTCTGATTTACCTGGCACAGCAGTTTCAGTACACAGAGCTTGTTAAAGGGGTGCCGGCTGTGACAAAGTGCTTGCACCCACACGGCCTGAACTCTGCTCCTGGGCTTGAGCAGTCCAGGCACAAATCGAAGGCACATTGCATGCCTGTGGTGTTGTACAAAAGTGTTTTCCTTGGAAGTCCAGGGCTTGGACAGTCATTAGGCATCACCATAGATGAAAAGGATGCTCTTGAATTATTCAGAATTAATTCAGAAATAGTTGTTACAACTGTTTGGGTTGGTGAGAGATTAGATGGTACAAAGGAAGAAATAGTAGCAATTGACAGTGTTTGGATTGTGTTCATATGCTGGCATGCTGATATTGACAGTACTACCAGCATTTTTGAAGAGTAGGAAATAGTTTCCAGGAAGGCACTGCCTATGGAAGGTGGCATTTTAAATGATTTGCCATGTGATTATGATACTTGGGCATTCCTTACGTTAGGATGAAGTAGCTTTATGAGCATTAGCTTATTATCAATCAAAAAAGGCAATATAGAAACCGTATTTGACTGTTCTGAAATAGCAGAATTTACCAAAGTTTCATGGGGCAATAGGTTTACTGGTGTGAAAATTGCCAGAACCTTTTGAGGGGGCACCCTCAAGGTCCCAGGAGTTGTTGCTGTGACAGATAAAAGGCTCAGGCATAATCCATCTTCAGTTTAGAATCAAATTATTCCTCCAAAGATCATAAAAGTGGGTGATGACTGCTCATTCCATCAGTTGTTCCTTCTTCTTTCAGAACACTCACTTGCCTTTCCATCTCCTGTCGCTTATGCCAGGAATACACTTCACTGTCCAGGGGATTTCAGCTTATTCTAGTTTAATGATGTTGAGATTCTGGAGGTTATCTGCAATCTTCCTTGCCTTCCTAGATTTTGTGGATGGCCACACCTTGATTGTGTGGTTGACAGTCTTTTTGGCCATGCAACCAGTCTGTGTTATTCTTTTGCACTGCTATGTGGGGCTTTGCATCTCTGTGCTTTCCCTGTCTTTCTCACATTTGTATGATGCTTAAAATTAAGCTTTTAGAGTGCTGTTGGCCTTTATGACTCCAGTGGAAAAACCAGGATCTTGACTTCTGAATAGTTCTGGTTTATTGGTCTGGCACCTATTGACATTCTGGCTGGGCTCCTCTATTCTTGTAGTGCTGCCCACAATTGTCACCCTTGGAGTGCTTCCCTGTTCGGTTGTTCCTTTGAGGTACAAGCCAAATGCAGTGCCTGTAACCCTTGGGTGGCGTGCCTTAGGCTGGCTTCTGGACTGAACCTGGGACAAGTCAGTAGGCTTTACAGCATGTGGTGAAGGTGACTTTGCACAGGTTTGGTTTGTGTGAGTATCTGCTTAGGATTAAGCTTTGGTTATTTCAGTTTGACTGAGTTTGAACATGATTGAACTTGTCTGTCCTCTGCTTTGGGTAGGAATGTTCATACATTGTGCTAAATTGAATTAAGGGAACACAGCCTAATTGATTTTTTTTTTTCCCCCCATGGTAGGAGCAAAAATAGACAATTACATCTAGTCCCTCTTTCTCATGCTCTAGGTTCTCCTGATACATCACTGTTGGAGAAGAATGCGCTAGTGTAACAATTGGCAGGGAAAGTGATGTGTGCAAATAACTTAAAGAAATTAAACATGGTAGTCAGTGATGTAGAAATAACATGCTTCCCACCAAATCCACGGGTTTGCATGCAGGCAAGTGTTCTCGCAGCCTACAGGGCAAGTTGCATCTTTTTTGGCTTTGGTGTCAGGAAAGTTGCTTTTTCAATTGAAACATGAAAGTTCTTCCTGTTGAGAGGCTTGCTTCCAGTTCAAGTGGTGTGTGTGAGGTGTATATGTGGTCCAGGGGATGTGGGAGATGAGTGTTTGGATGCTGGTGCTTCTCTCCTGGAGCATTTGTGTGACTAGCAGAATGGTTTAACAGGTGATACTGGGATGTGTAAAAATGTGTTCTGAAACTTGGCAAAATGCCTTCTTCCTTGGTTTTTGAGGCTTGATCTGTTCATCCCAGATCCTAAAGCAGCTGGGCTGCCACATGGGACCTATCTGAAGGTTTCCTTATTATGCTGGTACATGCACAGCCTTACCCAAAGTGTTTGCTGTGAAGTGTATGGCCCAGTGGAATGGTTGGATGTGGTGTTATGAGTCTCCTAGGCTGGGACTGGACTTCCTGAACTCTGAAGCTGTGACCTTGGTGACCTTGGGAAGGCTGCTGCCTGCTCTTGGCTGTGCTTCCTCCTCTCCTGGTGGGCCACATCATGGGTTTCTAGCAAAGAAGTGTTCTTGGTTAGCACATTTTCGCTCCTTTTCCACGTACCGCGAGAGAAGCTCCGCGACAGAACTGACCAAGGAGAACGAGTATTGGTTTAATTTTTGGAGTTAACTAAGTGTCTGCTAAAATCCATAATGGTGCTGTGGGTTCTAAAGGCCAGGTTTCTTTGTGCTTTATGTTTGAAGTTGTGTTCCTCACCCTCTGGGCCATCATTGCTCTGAAAAAGCAGGAGGGGTGGTGGGTTTCCCCATGGATTAAGGCACCCTGAGCTCCTGCTTGCAAGGATGAGGCACATATGTATTTTCATGTCACTGAGGTACTTTCCTGTGGAGTTGAACACCCTGTGTATTGCATCCACTCCCTAATCCCAGATACTGAGTCTGTATTCAGGGATTTAAACAGTCTATACAGAATTTTCCTGGAGTTTAGCTAAATAAGGTACAATTTACGCATAGCGTATTTGGTGCTACAGACTTGTACTTGCATAGGAATATAAAAATAAGTTGTACTGTTGCTAATTTGAGTTTTCCTATTAAATTGGTGTGTGTGACTCATATTTTCTGTCTTGTTTTGAATCAGAAACAGCTACCCAAGGATGTGGCCAACATTTCTAATGCCCCCAGTGACAGTGAAGATTTTCCAGGATTCCGAGATGATGCTTCCAAACAGAGCTTCTTGTCAGAGAACAACTATGCTAGTTTTGATTCCCTGGAGTCTGGAAAAGAGGTAGGAGCAGATTGGCATAGTCCAGTTATGCTCTTGAGATGCAGTAAGACTCAGAGCGTGTGTCAAAACTGTGTGGATTATAACTTGCACCTTAAACCCGTAATTTGCAGTCCCCATATTAAACATAAATGTAAACAAACTTAGTATCCTTTTTAGGGCTTAGTGGTTTATTTTGAAAATTCCTTCATAATATAAAAAAGAAAATGTCTTTTGTTGGAAGGTGAGTCCAAGTGAAACAGGTAAGTGTAGCAACCAGGAAAAAGGGAATTACCATCCTGGAAAGATATTGGTGGATACATAAGACATAGATGAGCATTTGTGAGTATGTAGACTTCAAAGTATTTCTTCCAGAAATATCTCTTTGATGTCTCTGTACTAAAGCTGTGTTTTAGTAGTGATAACCCAGAGAAACCATCAGCTCCTGCTGCAGTAGTGTGATTTGCTGGTTCTCTGGTCTCTTGATGACGAAGTGGCTTGGACCAGCACAGTGATCGGGTGTTTTTTCTTTGATTTGGTAGCTGGAGATACCTGGTGAACTCACAAGAAAAGAACAGAACT
>VZUA01058663.1:18368-29877 GCA_013401035.1 Horornis vulcanius
CCTTCTCTCTCCTCCAATCCCTGATCATTGTCCAAAATCTACAGAAATCGAAATCAAGAAATAAACACTCTCCTTTTGCCCTGAGGACTTGACTGTGTGCATGTCGTTCATTTCGTGTCCTATAGTGACATTAGTCCATAAGTGCAATTAGATTAACTGACTAAAATCATAATGCCTCTAGCAGACATTGGTTGTACACAGAGCACAGAAGAATGCCCTGTAGTCTAGCACAACAGAGAAGCATTAACTCAATCCCTTTCAAAGAATGAAGTAATTTCAGAAAGCAAGCTGGTTATATGATTTGGGATGAGTCACTACCTTGAGCAGTGCTAAAGATTCCCCTTGGTACAATCATGCCCCATAAAGTCCATAGGCCTAAAATCACTGTGATGGCTAAAATCACTGGATGGAGAGTGGGCAAAAGGGATGGACACCTATGTGGTTCAGGGGAAAGGGAGGAGAGAGAAGGTCATCAGTTATCTGCAGGTTCTTAGAAAACTAAACTGCTTAATTGCAATCTCTGACATACCTGATCAGAGTGCTAATAATCAGCAGGAGGAAAAGTGGCATGGCCAGGTCTCTTTGAATTAACAGATTCAGCTGGAGAGAAACACTTCACTCAAAGGCACACAAAACCTGTGGAAAGTGTCCAATGTGGGGAGATTTATGAGACATTAGTAGGCATCTCACAGAAGCCAAAGTAAAACACTGTTGGAGCTCCTATGGGATTTAGATAATGTCCAACAGCATGAAATATTTCTATACCACTACCCTTCTAATCCGACAGTAAATGTTTACCAGGATACCAGCAACCTGGAATTGATTGTAATCCAGAGAAACAGTCAAAACTTTCATATAAACATTTGCTTCCTCAAGACTAGGAAAGTCTGGGAGCAACATCAATGGGAAAATGTAAATAGATGGATGAATGTAAATCTCAATACAAGCTACTGACTTTGGGATATTTGGAGGTCTGATCTAATCAATCATAGCACCCCCTCCACAAAGGGCTCTGTGTATCCAAGCTCTTCTGGTTCAGTCCAAAGTAATGAACAGCTGTTAGAAATACAATAAGCATTCATCATGAATTGAAGAGAAGAAAAAATAATAAAATTAAGAACAATTAAATATTTGAAAGCAAATTGAGAAGGGTAGAAAAAATGAAAGGAAGTCTTATGAAAGCACAGAGAACCAAAGAAACATTAGCAGTGACTTAGGATCTTTAGTAGGTGGCAGCAAGATGCTAATAATGACAGAGTTCATGATAAATAGTACCAAGTGTTTAAAGTTCAAGTATGATAGCTGAAAACCATATTAAATTTGCCAACCATTCAAGTCTTGTACTGCAAAATACTCACCCATATCCCAGAGCCAGGAGTGCTGCACCTCCTCAGTCTTCCCTGCAGCACAGGAGGTGCAATCTGGTGCCCAGGCAGAGGGCTCCCACCATCACACAGAATCAATAGGGCATGGATGGGCTGTGAGCATAGCTAGGTGTAGTTTTCTACCTCCATGATCCTCTTTCCATGACTGGAAACTAAGGAAATGGTTGTGTGATATATAGGGAAAGAGGGGTTTCTCTGCAGTAAATAATTTTGGGGTTTTTGTTGTGTTTCTGGTGTAATTTTATAACAGGGAAAGACCTTTAGGAACAAGTCCCATTTTTGTTAGGATGTTTACATAAATATTGAATTATCTCACTAAAAATAATGGGTCTGTACAGGAGTATAAATGCTGTGAGCAGAAGACCACATTAATGGCATGGAGGCATCTGCTTATAGAGGTGACATTAGAAAATTATACATTCCTATAACAATATATTAAATTAGAGATCAAATATATTTGAAATACCTTCAGATTAGATAGACTATTTTCTGCCTATGTGAATGGAATCTAAATTACTGAACAATCTAGTTGGCCTTTAAGTTATTGTAAACATCAAGACAGAGCAATTCTCTTGCACTTCTGTAAAAAATAATAGCCTGGCAGCCTAGGACTCCATCACCTTTCCTGCACTGATTAAGAACTTACATCTGAATGGTATTGTTATTCTTCTCAGATGGAAAAAATGTAAAGGGAATAAAACATGATATCTCATTATTCTGCCAAGTTTGATACTCTGGATTGTCCAAGTGTGTTTTCATAAATAACTATCCACATGCTTCTTTATTTTCTGAACAAAAATCTGTACAAAGGGTTGTTTTCTTCTCACCGTGGATGAGTTAATCCAGAAAAAAATTAGATGTAATTTTCTGTCTAATGGCTTGCTTCCCAATTACATTTCTGACCCTTCACAGAAAAGCATTTTCATTTTTCTGGAAAGAAAAAGAAGACAGAAGGATGGATGGAAGGAAGGAAAATGTCTTGGAACTGAGGTGACCTCTCTATCATACAGGAAACACAGAATCACTGTAATGTAAATACCTTTGTGCCATACATACATCAGTCACCTCTCCCCACACTGTTAGCTGTCCCAGACCTAAATTCCACCTTCTTACAAGCTTTAGTCTATTCAATGATCCATAGCTCCCATTTCATTATGAAACAGAGGGAAAAAATGAAATTTGTAGTCCTAATAGGAATCAGAAAGAACACATTCATGAGTGCATGAAATGATCATTTAACACATTTGGAAGAGATGCTTCAAGAAATCTGGCTGTAGAGGACCTTCAGCAGACTCTTTCCTACATTTTATTCCAACTTCCAGCACCTTTTAAATGCATTTTACGAACATTTCTAACCTCACAAGGAGGGTAATCATCAAATAACACCATAAAAACATTTTCATTACCTTTCCTTGAGTAACAAAAGAAATACTAAAACAATAAAAATGTGGTTTTCCCCAGTGTTTTACCTATTTAAAAGTATTTCTTGTTGAGGTCTGTGTAAAAAGTGATATAAAAGCAGTATTTGGAGGGTTTCTAATTACATCAGACCGAAAACACTAAGGGTCAGGCCAAAATCGGATATTTTTAGGTTTTTCTCATAATTTATGTATGTTTAGATATGGACTAGATAGGACTGAAGTTAATGGCACAGCATTATAAATCAGTATTAACTAAAGTGAAAATTAAACAACTATCAACTAACACTTGGCCAACATTGTGTATGACACAAATTGGAAGGTAAATTTTTATGCAACACAAAAAGAAAGAAAATTACTTTTTAAAGGGACTTCAAATACATTTTTGAAATAAATAATTACAAATTTAAATCCCATCAAACTGTAGGGATTATTTTAAATTAATCTTTAAAAATCCACTTTTAAAAATCCTTCTAGATGTAATCTATGGTTGAGATAAAAACCCAATTCCATTTTATTTTTTTTTAGTTGTTTATTTTCCTGGCAAAACAGACTATTCTATTTTAGATCACATGAGCTGCTATTAGAGTCAATGAATAAGGATATTTCTTATGCAGCAGGGGCTTAGTCAGTCCACATCATCTGTGGTTTATCCAAGGGGATTAACCATTTATAATCAAATCCAGGTGGATTAATCCTGCCCCGGGTAGGAAAAGTCAGAGCTGGCTTTGTGCAGAGCCAGTCCAGGTCGTCTGGGCTTCTTAGGGCAGGTGAGGTGTAACAAAGGTCCTGCTCTGTTTCCAGGCCACATCACATCCAGAAAAAAGGTTCATCTCTTCTCCATTGTGCAGAATTTATCAAGCCACACCCAAAGGCCCAAGCTAGTCATATTCACTACAAATTAGTTATCTTGAGCCCATGAAAATATTGAAAAATATGATGCAGAGACATGGGTGGTTGCACGAGGTCAGCCTGAGTGCTGCAGGATTTAGCAGCCCCCCTTCAGATGCTTCTGCAGCTCAGAGCAGCTGCGCACAAAGGACAGAAACAAACCTTGGCTGCTGATAAATGGAACACTGGCTACATTTGTTGTGGATTGCACCACTTAGAAATTCAGTGTTTGTTTTGGTACTGCCCTCTCTAATTAAGGGATTAGTCAAATTCATGAAGTACTACACTCAGTATAACCCCAAGGCTACAGGAGCAGAGCACTGGGGACTTTACAGGCTGGGTGCCTCTGAGACAGCACGGTGTTACAGCTGTAAACAGAGCAAGCCTGAGCTCCATGTGTTGGAGAGAAAGACAGAAGTCTTCCTCAGCTATATTCCTTTCCTCATGTCTGTACAAAGCCTAGCTACAAAATCAGTCATGATCTTTAACTCTGCTCTCATTTTCTGCACTGACTTTTGTATGATGATTTGGAAGGGAAGAAAAAAAAGCAAAAATCAGGTACGAAATAAGAGTTAAGAGGAAAAACTCATTTATCTAGTTGTTTCATGTAGAACAAGTCAATTTTCTTCTTCGCTTACAGCAACTATTTTTTCATCACCTTCCTTATGTGCAAAACATTTCTTTTGGCTACAAAATCTAAGAAACAGCTGAAGGTGAAGCATGAGTTCAAAGACTAATAGGAATATAAAGCCATTTGAATTCCACACAACAAAGACACAGTTTGCTAACAGATCACAGACACAGGAAATACTTTTCTTTTGCTTATTGAAAGCAAGTCAACTACATGTTTGCGTGGAGCATGAGTAAATTGTTCTTATAATTTCAATGATATCTCTACCATATCCCTCACTGGGCCCACACACTGAAAAAAAAAGCCCACATCATACATATGACAGAGGAAATTTTGAGTTTTTATTGCTTCTCAGAAATTACTAATTATTTTTAAAAGCCTAAACTAGAAACAAAATCATCACCTGTATTGTCCAGGTTTTTGTAATAGGAAAATTTTTATAGAATGTACTTGAAGAAAAAACCAAACATATAAATGCAGATTTTGGAAACCAGCTAACTCCCTTACAAAGTTCCATCAACAATCCTGAAATCGTTTATGTGTTCAGACATAAAAGGGATTTTAGTAGCTGTAACTGCATATTTTACAACAGTCTAATTAAAGCCCACATCTATTATATATGCTGTCTTGTTTACAGTGAACAGACATAAATCAACCTAGGGAAAAGCAGGCAGACTATTTCCTCCCCCCACCTGCTGACTCTACCACCAACAGCTTGAGGAGAGGGCAGTTTCACAAGAGAAAAGAATGATAAATTATCTGAATTTCTACTTCTGCACCTTTGGACTATACTGGCTTTTCTCACACATCCTTGCAATTCTCCAGGTAATAGCAGTACCTGTACCAGTAAGGGTGGCACTGATGCAATGCCTGGGTAGATGTGCCTGATCACTGTGACCCCCTAGACTGTGCTCAGCAGACTCTACTGGAAATAGTTTACTTCTGCAGAAAAGACCAGCTCCTGGTTACTCTCAGCTCTGGGAAGAGAGACACCCTGCCCAGGGAGAGCAGTCTCCTGCCTGTGCTTTGGCACGCCACACACCTGCCCTGCTGGGGGCAGTGGTGCTGTGGCTGCTTGCAGACAGATAGACAGACAGACAGACATCTGAGCTGTGCACACCAGTGGACCTGGGTAGCTGCAAGTCAGCTCTGGCCCTGAAATGGAGAGAGAATTTGGTTGACCTGTGCTTGTGTTAATGAGACCTGATGAAACATGGGGTATATGAAGTAGGACACTTACTTCCAGAGTAGAGCAGGGCTGGCTCCAGACACCCAGGGGTCCAGGCAAAGACAGTTTTTCTGCCTCTTGACACCATCTGGAAAGATGCATTCACCTCTACCTACTTTGCACTCAATTACTGCAGAGTGAAAGTAAACAGAGTAGTCCTGCATATTAACAAAAAGCAACCTGGAATTCCACCTCTGATTCTTCAAGCCAACTGAACGCTAGAAAATAAAAAGCGTGATGCTGCCCTAAAAATCACAGCCAGGTACATCACACAGAATGAAATGATTGTTTCTAATGGTACAAATGCATACTTGCTCCCATTCTTTGCCAGGAATGGTGGAACAAACTCATCAGGACCACAGATGGAAAATTAATCGATTGCCTCATGTTTTTGTAATATATCCTGACACAGACCTTCAAGTGAAAATAAACAGATAAAACAAGATAATTTCTGAGAAACAAGAACCTGGTGTACCAAACACAGACCACTAGATGCTCCCAAGGAATTTTGTGGGGACTACCAGTTGCCAGTGGGGGTTGGACTCAACATGGTGTTTCTTGCATAAGCTTAGGTGCTCTGACTTGATAGATAGTGCAAGAAAATGAAGTATCTCAAGGAATCTGCAGAAAACTGACTGAAAAGTAATTAAGTGCAGAAAGGACCCAATTAACAGATGTTCCCCACAAAATTTCTGCTCTACTTATTCAATTAATAAGAACTCCACTAATGTAGGGTCAAGAAATTAAGAAATTGACTTTAAGCACATTGTGGGCTTGGCATTCAGTGGGATATGGGATATCTCCTTCAGCTTGGAAGGAACATTAATTTGAATTTGGATTTCACATAGTCTGTTTATGGGCTCTGAATGTTTGTGCAAGATTTATATAATAGTTTAGGCTGGTGGGGAACCCTCAAGGTCATCTAGTCCAAGGTTCTGCTTAGTAGAACTAACTTCAAAGTTGTTCAGGACATGAGGCAGTGAAAAAGCTGCAGTGTGCAGATTGTGCAACCTCTTTGAGAAAGTTATTCCAGTGTTTAGCCACTCTTGTTGTGAAGTATTTTTTCTCATGTCTAGTCTCAATTTTCTTTGTTAAAACACACAGAAATTGAAACTATTGCATCTTTATTCTTTCAGTGTTCACCTCCAAGATATGTTAAAAATCCCATCCTTTCTGTTTAGTTAGCCATGAATCTGGGCTCCCTGCATTCATGATCAGCCTAACCATTGAAGTAAAGCCAATCACAAAATGATTCTTCCCTGGCTAATTTTTTTTAATTTAAATGGCAAGCTATTAATTTCAATACAAATTAACTACTGCATATATATAATGGACTTTGTCATTTTTGTAATACATTGCTTGTAATATTGTATGACTGGAAGGTTTAGACACTAGGTCAGTGTCAGACCATTCCTCTATTCATCAGAAATTATGCTTGATACTGAATGAAAAACCTGCCTAAAAAATCAAAGTTTTCATGCTGCACCTTCATCCTGATACAGCTAAACTCTCATTGTATATGGAAAAAAGAAAAAAAAAAGAATAGCATACACCTCTGCTGAAAACAAGGCAAGGGCAATTCACCTTACAGGTGATTACAGATTCTAAGCGCTCACATGAATAGTATGCCAATATTTTATAAAAAGTAAAAGTAAGGAAGTGAATTTTTAAGTTATGGACAATGAAATGTCATTCTCTTTTCTTCCATTTTAAACCAAGAATATTCTTGACCTTTGGAGAAACCTAAAGTTCATTGTAAAGGAAAACAGTAGCTGCAGGTTGTACAAAGCTAAACAAGAAAAAAGCTATTCTAGTACAAGTCCAATTTAATATATATTCCTCAAGGACTTTTGGTGTCACTTGCCACATGTTTAGTGGTGTCTTACACTAAAAAAATTATAAACAGGATATTATTTTCTTAATTTAAAAAAAAAGTTCTTTTACAGTGCAAGGACAAAAATAAGTTATCCTATTGCAATTCAAATTCAAAATTCAAGAATAAGTTAAAAAATTGCCTTTATCTCCTTGAAAAATTATAAGACCAGGTTGTGATACAGAAAATTCAAATGATGGTGGTGTTTTTCAGTGGCAGCTGAGAAGTAAGATAAACAAGGTGAGCATTATACAGTAATTTTTTCAAAGCATATTTTTACTTAACTGAATAAATGAGAAATTGGCTTATTCACCTATTTACCCTTGCTTCCATCTTCATGAATTTTGAAAGGTGAATTATCACAAAAGAGTTCTGCAGTCACTAACATTCTGTGATAAAATGATCAGCAAATCTGCAGATAGGAAGTAACTTTCTAAACTCAGGCAGAAACGGAATCGTATTTTTGGAGGTTTCTGGGGGAAGCATGTCTGGTATTTTATTCTTTTTGTAGTTAAGGTATGGACCAGCACCCCAAAAGCCCTGGGATGTTTATGTAATNTGTAGCCCTCAGACTTTTCTGTAGATTGTTTTATGGGAATACATAGTAATGACATAAATATTCTTTATCAAGCATCTACTTTTTGTAATTGTGGAAGAATGTCTTTTCCTGACCATTTTCACTATGTTCCTGAATCTGAAAATAAATTGGTAGCAGCAACATTAACTTGGATGCACACAGAGAAAGGATTGGATAAAATTAATCCACTGACTCTCCCAAGTTAAACTAGCATTGAAATATCAGCACTTGTTCCTGAAATATCCATTCTTGTTGGAGAACTGCTCCCCCCCAAAATGTTATAGAATTTCACAAAATAACTGAAGAAATCAGAGATGCATTCTTAGTACATAATGCATGACTGATAGAAAATTAAGATATGTTTGAGTTACAATGACAAGATAGAAAATGAGATGAAGAGAACAAAAGAGGTGTTAAATAAGTTAAAAAATAGAAAACAAAATAGAAATATATGAAAGCAAATGAAGAATGAAGCAGTGAAATAAATTATAAGAGCAGGAAGAATTATGAAAAGCATAAAAGTAAAAAGATAAAGATTAAACAGCATGAAGAGTATGAAGCAGTAATAGGATGAGATGTGTAATGGGATCTGCCACATAGAGTAATCAAGAAAAGCAAAAGAAGGACATAATTTGGAAAGAGATCAAGTGTTTAACTTTGGAAATATTACTTGCTTTACAAGGAAAATGGTAATTTATCCCTCATATTAAGAGAAAATTTGACTATATCTTCAGTTAAAACATAATACTAGAACCTTCTTTTTTCAAGTAAAAAATTATTTAAGCTAAAAACATAATAAATAAATAAACAACTCCCTCCTCCCTCCCCTCCCCCACAACAACCAAAACAGAAGATGGTGCTTTGAGACGGTCCAAAAATGTTACTTGTGCTTTTGTGGTACTTCAGCACTGAGGTTCCTAAATGTTGAGGCTTATCAAATTCAACAGGAACATTAACCAGTCAATAAGGGAAGGAAACAAAATACATTGAAGCTGTTCTTAACTTTTTCACCAAGCCTAATACAGACTTAGACTTTGATGACATGGTTTGCAATGTGGAAGAAACTGTAAAAGTGAGATGTTTATACCAGGGGCATTGAATCAGAAAATGAAGTGTAATTTCTACATGATAAATTCGAGATTAACAGAAAAAGATTACAGTTTTTGTGCCTTTGAAACATACAGAAAAAACAGTCCTGACAAGTGTTGGTACTCGCTGGTATCCAGTGAAATGATGCAGGATCTATAGCAGGAAGGCATGAACTCAATTTTAGCAGAGACCAGGCATGAAAGGTATGTAGGAAACAATGTATTNAGGCTGAACAGGTTTTATTTAATTTTATATTCATCATTTTAATTAAATACATAGAGTGCCTGTATGTGTACAGCTTTCTACAGCAATTTTTTTTGTGACCTCACATAAAGGAATGCATGGACATATATTTATGTGGCTTTTAAAAACCAAATGATATTAATTCATTCAGTTATATGTATTCTATTCCTGAGATTTAACTTTGAAGTTACCTATTGCCCTTAGTTGTTAGACGAAAAAATAAATTATTGCTCTTGTGTTGTGCAAGGAGAAGGAAGTCAGGCTGCTGCTGTATGCCTTCTAACCCAGAGCACAGACTAAAGGGCAGACCTAAGTCTGCTGGAGTGAAATGGAAATGCCTTGGAAAGAGGTGAAAAACTGTCAGGGACAAAAAAAAACAGGGAGAAGAAAGGGAATTCAATGAACTGGCTAACTCAGTGTCCTTACAATCATCCCTGATCTGACCTTTGTGAACACTGCATCTTAAAAAATTCTTTGGAGCAGTGGTCTGGCCCCATTTATTATCATTATTGTATGTTTTTTAATAGCAGCAAACATGAATCAAATGCATTTAGTAGGATATGATGCATAATGAGAAGAAGAAAATTTATTCTGTTGTGAAATGAGAGTCACAAAAATCTGTGTAAACAGAGATCACCAGGGAGAAGAAAAAGCACAGCCTTAAAGTAACCAACCTGAAGTCATTACAGATTAGCAAAGGAGATCAGGTAGATACAGTGCCAAACTATTTCATCCTGGCTTTAAGAGTTTTTAATGCAATAAACAGTACGTAATTATTATTGACTCGCCCATTTTTTTAAAATTCTTTCTGTTAAAATGGTTTCTAAAGTCTAAACAGAAATAGTANGGAAAGAGGTGAAAAACTGTCAGGGACAAAAAAAAACAGGGAGAAGAAAGGGAATTCAATGAACTGGCTAACTCAGTGTCCTTACAATCATCCCTGATCTGACCTTTGTGAACACTGCATCTTAAAAAATTCTTTGGAGCAGTGGTCTGGCCCCATTTATTATCATTATTGTATGTTTTTTAATAGCAGCAAACATGAATCAAATGCATTTAGTAGGATATGATGCATAATGAGAAGAAGAAAATTTATTCTGTTGTGAAATGAGAGTCACAAAAATCTGTGTAAACAGAGATCACCAGGGAGAAGAAAAAGCACAGCCTTAAAGTAACCAACCTGNCTAGGAAGGAAAGGACAGGAAAGCAAGAAGAAATAAAGGTAATGTCAAATATCTTTTGAAAATAAAAACATGAAATAGCACTGCAGCCATTATAGGCATATTGACCTTAGAAATAAAGAAACTGCAAAGTAATTTTGTTCTTGTCTCCCACCCCACCTATGGCAATTTGAATGCCTATATTTATGGAGACAAATCTTCTCACTGTATATTAATCTCCTTTTACCATTATCTGTATCCTCTAACCTCTGCCTATTTGTCCTAAGATTCTGAAAGTCTTCTTCCAGTCCTGATCTTTTATTGAACTTTTGGCAGTTGTCTTGGATGTTATAGATAATGACAGAAGTTTTAATTGGTTATCCAGTTAGTGGATTGCTTAAATACTGGAGTTTATAAAACAGCAGCATTGTGCTGGTTAAGAATAGTTGGCATTTAAGAGACATGATCTTCTAGTATTATATTACCCTTGTAAAGCTCAGGTGAACATATGTTCAGTGGATATGATCTACATTTATAAGCTTGAGCTCTAAGTGCAATACACAGTGCACTGTATATAGTACAGGGTGTACTGCAATATAATCCTTTGGTGTAGCACATGAAAATATCTTTAAAAGATGAAGAAAACAGGCTAGTGTCCTATTTGTTACATAAGACAAGTGTAATTGTGAACTATTGCTATCTATAGTTTCATGACATCTACTGATGTAGTGTCAGAGATTAAACTATGAAAGAAGGAAAGAGTACTCTGAAAAATGAAATTCTATTGATAAGCATGGTCTCATTTTGTAAGGAAGATGTGTGGAAAAGACAAATAGTTTAGCTGTGACTCACAGTCAGAGAGATCATGACTGGAATTACAGGTAATTATCATTTCTGAGAAATCCACCCCTGAGTTTGGACAAAGTGTCAAGGACTCTTGATTAGCAATCTACCACCTTTATAATGTTGTAGAAGGCACAGGAAGCAAAGAGGGCAGTCAAATCAACCTTCATT